>JAGVSQ010000443.1:0-39738 GCA_022683975.1 Rhyacophila evoluta | reverse complement strand
GAATTTAAAATCAATTTCCATCAAGCACCATCAGTCAAAAATATTAATTAAATAACATTTTATCAAAAAATAAACGAATGGCTTTGAAAACAAGGCGGCAAGGGACGTGTACGTGTACGTCAATACTGCTCAAATGGTTAAAATCCTCACAAAACACTTTTCTATATTGGTTTACGAATGAGTATAGTAATATACGTTATTTCAATATTGATGTGTACGATTTTTACTTTATTTAGGACCCTTTTAAGGAAAGATTTAAAGGGCGGCATTTCAAAGATTTGAACTATACTGAAAAAATCCAACGCCTCTGGTAATATGTGGATTTAAGATGTCAGTGTAAAAACAACCCTATACCGTATATATTCTCGTTTTTGGATATTAACAATATTCAAATGTTTGTAGTTTAGAACTAATATGAACATCCATCAAGGATTTGATTTTATTTAATACCGGTTATTTATTATTGACAATAAAATTGACAAATGCCTGGCAATAAATTTCCCGACGTATGTCGTAATATTCACATCTCCATAATTTTCATTTTAAATTATAAATATGTGTGGGTATATTTGATCATCAGTATTATCTTAAAAGGAAGATGAGTTGTAATAAATAAACTAATATAAATGGTTAGATAAACAGAAATTAACGTTTTTTTTTAGTTTCTTAATAACTAAAACCTACGATTTTTACGGCAATCAAAGGTTCCATTACGAAATTTCAAAAAATTGTGTCAATTGAAATACTTATTATAAAGTATCTATTGCCTGGCATATTTAAAGATACTTATTTTAACGAGAATATTTTATTATATACATATTTAGGGTCCTGACGTGTTAATGTGCCGGTTTCGTAACACACAAGAGCGCCAGAATGTGGTGGGCGCCTTTTTTTATATTAAAAATGAATTAAATTGCCATACGAGCAATGGAATTTGCATGATGAAAACAAATATAATGTATAATACTTACACAAAAAATATAGAAAATGGCTATAATTTTAAATGTTTCATGTACTAAAAAGTTATAATTCATTATAAAAAGCAAAATTTTAATAGTTTAGCTCTAAGATGGAAATAATGAGCATCAAGATTATTAGATCTATAGGTAGCGTAGTTAGTAGCGTGCGCACCTAGCGATCCGGGTAATGCGGGTTCGATTCCCCATCTGTCGGATTTAATAATCAGAAATTGCAGGACTGGATGCTAATTGGGTTGAGTGATTGTCTGACAAACAATTCTTGTGAATAATAATATGTCAAGACGTCTTCACATTGCGAAAATCCATATACTCCTCTTTCGGAATGGATATCTTCATACTGTGCAGATCCATATACTCCATGCTGGGAGCGAACAAGTTATATTAAAAAATGGAGTTGTAATTAAAACATTGCTTAATTTACTTCTACATATTTGATAAAAACTCATATACATAATAACAAATACACTAAATACTTACAAATATTCGTAGTAACCATTACCCTTTTGAATGCTTCACACTGGCATATTTTCATTCATGATAACACCTATAAATGCTAACAAAGGTTCTTTGGTATCCGTGGCAAGTTAGTACACAATAAACTAGAGAGATATAGGATCGAAACGGTTTATTTATCAATACATTTTTTGTTTGCTTATTTAGTCAATTGCATATTATTTTAGAATTATAGCCACTGAGATAATAAATACAAAAACGGATTAAATTAAGAACTCTGTTGAAGGGATTAAATTAAGAAGAGTTGTTATTTTGGAGTTGGCGTGATCTAAAGTGAAACCGTTGCAGATGTAAATGGATTCACTTGGTAATTTGTATAACTGTGTATGTAGCTAATTTAAGCATGTGTGTTCGACAAAGCGCGCAAGTTCACTTAAATTCTAATTATAAGTTCCAACTCAGAGCAAGAGCTTTATTTAAAAGTTAAGGGATAATTTATGTTTGCTTTTCTAAAAGCGGTTGACAATAAAAACACAAACGCGTATAGTTCGGGGAATTTTAGTTCGTCACTTCTTGATCTTAAAGTACTCGACCGACAAGTATTTTTAACCTTTTAAATTTGGCATTTAAATATTTACCATAGTCCTTGGCCTCTTAGAAAATGGAACCATACAATATGAAGTTGTCAAATTATATATCTACAGTGTGGAGCCTAATCTCAACAGATAAACGTAAACGTTTATCAACCAATCGTTAAACCCATCGTAACCATTTATATAATATTATACAATTGTTGCAGTGCAGAAGCGTGTATGGTTATCAATCAGCAAACAAGGCGAGAAATACAAATGTATTACAGTCAAATCCGGTTTTATCGAAACTCGTGAGACCACGCGTTTTGTTACGTTATACTGAATTTTCGTCATAAAGAAAAATATAAAATAGGTATATCCTTTTTTTCCGGTCCGCCATAATACGTTCATTATACTGTATATTGATATTGTCTTCCCGGTAGCCGACGTGTTAACGTGTGCGCCTCGCATCCGGGAAATGCCTGTTTGATTTCCACACCCGAATTTTTTTGAATTCATTTCTATCAATTTAACAACTGCAAGATCGACGTAAAACCTCCGTCTTTATAAGTATTAAATTAACTGATTGATCACTGTCTGCCTTTGTCTTCTCATTGATGCCTGTCGTATTGATGTCTCCCCGGTATCGTAGATGTTGGCATGCGTGCCTAGCAATTCGGAATTGCAAGTTCGTTTCCCTCGTCTGTCGGATTTTTTTAAATCCAACAATGCAGGACTGGATCCCCATTGGGTTGAGCAATTATCTAACAAACAATTCTCGTGAAAAAATAATCTGCCAAGACGTTTTCACAATGCGGATAATCAAATACTCCACTTTCGGAGTGGGTCTCTTCACACTGTGTTGAGCCATATATTCCAGGGAGCAAACATGATAAAAAAAAAGAAGATTGATCACATTTGACAATAAGTTTATTTTTAATATGCGGGATTATCCAAAGATCGGTGCTTACTATAAATTCTTAGCTAAAAAGAAGAAGAAAGTTGTATAATTACTAATAAAGCAAGTAAAGATTACTCTAGAGATAAACGGAAACTCGAAAATAATGAGCTCAGAGATCAACGGTCAGATATTTTCCAAATAATTGCATGTTTCTCGGTATTGTTGGAAAACAACGCACCGAGGAAATAAAAGTAAACACAGGTCTCCTCACCTCTACTTCTACTTCCTATCATATTGTCGATTGTGATGTGACTGTCATTATTTACTTAAGTACGGCTCTTTAAAAGAATCTAAAATCTAGTGAAAGCATTTCAGAGCGCTAACAATCGACGAGTATTATTAACCTTTGGTCTGAAAACGCAATGCTGGTGCCGGCCTTATTTCATATTATATTTCCTACAGTCCAATAATTACGCGATTGCTTTATCATCCACCAACCGACGCATCTCCACGCCTGTTATGCGATTATACCGTGGCGTAACGAACGGAGATGCTCTTCAAACTGTCAGTGTCCCACGATTCTTATTCTAACTACTATAACATTTTTGTGTACATTTACTTTTCTCTCCGCCGCCCGCCACGTCTGCACACCCGTTATTTGGGATTATACCGTGGCGTAAATAGCGTGAACCGCTCTTCATAAGTACCAGGAGTATCCCAGGAGCAGCTTCCCAAGACCTTATTCATATTCTAACTTATTATATCCTAATTAATATTTTCGACTGATGGTGCTTGATGGAAATTGATTTTAAATTCTAAACTATTTAAAACTGGTATACCATATGGAAGTTTACCAGTTTTAAATAATTTAGAATTTATTATATCCTGTTAATATCTGCCTTGTCGAGAAGACAGAAGACTCTTTCGTCGTCAGTTTTTGAAAAGCTAGAAAATTATCCTTTGCAGAACCCAAGTCGCAATGGCCGACCGGTCCGACAAATGGTTGAACCGATTTGTTTCAACCGACATATGGGGACACTCCCTGAGAATTGCCCGCTTGACATAATGCATTACACAACGTAAGCAAGTGTACAGTAACATGTAAAGAATCTAACCGTAGGGTGCTTGTTTGTACTTTGATCCATAGCATGTGCTTTCTCATTTTTTTTTAGATTTCGCTCTACCTTTACTTTACTTGCGTCCCCCTTTATTCGTGAGCTTAGAGCAGTCTGCTCTAACTGTTCTTCGGTAGCTACGCCAATACTTTAACTTGATTTAAAAGAATTGTTCGTATTCTAAATATATTATATTTAAACATTATATTAGGCAGCTTGAGGAGTTACAAGTATATAAAGAACCCTCGGGATGAATTTTATAGAAAAATTAAAATTTTAAAAATAGTTAAAAAGTGTCAGTCATCGTGAAAATGATTAATGCAATGACTCAAAACAAGTTGCGGATCCCTGGTATAGATTTAGTTTGGACAAACATTTAATGTTTAACGGTATCGATTTGAACAAACAGCTAAAAGTGATTAAAATTTGAGGATAGTCGTTATTATCGATAGTGTGATGAATCCTTTCCGCTCTTCGAAACCAATCAGCCAGTCAGGCGGCATCTTCAGCGATCCATGTTGATATCAATGCCGTTATTCTGGCGCTGCCTCGGTACAGTGTCCGTTGTTCAATAAAATAACATTAGTATTCTTGCCTATGTCCATCACCGTGCTCATTGACCGTGACCACTATTTTAAATCAAAAATATAATTTATTTAAAGTAAATTAATATAATAACAACATAAAAATAATTATTATATCTATCTACCTTGAATAATAATTATATTGTAGTATTTCCGAAACATTAATTTTAGTCAAAGAGCTTGAGTGTACCTGTTAGCACCTGGATCAAAGAGACTGGACCATATTCGACATGAAGTACAAGGTATTTGTTATTTATGTACAACAGGGGTTGTCAATCTGGGAGGCGCAGAAAAAAATGGAGAGGCGTAGTATCAAAAAGGTTGGAAGCCACTGATCTACCGTGTACTCTTGATTGTCCGGCTGCGGACTAGCCGTGCCAAATATTGAAATATTATTTGTTATAGAGATCTTTGGTGACTCGATTTGGTGATCCTTGAAGTATTAGAAATGACGTTAAAAACAAAGAAAAAAATGAGAAATTATTATCATATTATTATCGTTATAATTATCAAATTATTATATTATGTTATCGAAATTATTATCATATTATTATCGTAAAGTTAGTACTCAAGTATTATGCCACAATTACGTGAAAAAATTAAATATGTATGCGAGCTAGAAGTAAAACAAGTCATTATAATTTTAGTTAAGAAAGCTATATACATATTACTTTATGCGAAAGCCAAAAAATGAGACATTTTAAGTTTGTCAACAACAACTATTCACAATAGTTCGGTAATGGTAAATGGACATTTTACGCTGCTTCCAATAATCTCTCAATATTTGGTTTTCCATGACGTTGAAATCTGGTTGAATTAAAAAAAAACAATTTAAGAGTTTTTAAGAATCCGAATTACATGGCTGAACCAGATCTATCTTCACAGTTTCACTCATGCGGTGATGGATGTTGTATGGTCCGTTTTCTTATCTCATTATTTCGGTCGAAATCGTACAAAAAAGTTCAAAACTAAAAAAAATTGACGTTCAGATATTACTAAAAATTTGAGATATATGGTTCATTTCCAAGTCACGCGTCATCTAAATGTGTTAAATGAAAATGCGTTGATAATAGGGAGTGCAAAACTAAATTCGGAATTCGCATTTGTTTTTCAATTTCAAATTCCGAAAAATTCAAGACGAATTCCGGTACGACACTCGAGTTTCGATTTTTCCCGTCCTTCTGCGTCCGAATTCTATTTAATTTCGTATTTTTTCGTAATTTCTGAAAACCAACTATCTCAAGATAGGATAATACCTAAGAAACATCAAGATTTATCCGAAGATCAATTCGATTCCAAAATTATTGAAATTCAAAATCCGGTCTTCTTTATTTTCTCGAAATTTGCAATCCCTAGTTGATAAGATCTACAATATAAATACTAAGTCTATAAGCATCGATTTTTCGCGGAATGTTTAAAATTTGATCTGATCATATGCAACTAACTCAAGCCATCTAAATAAATTAAGTGGTTTCACTTGTCAACGTCTCAAAAAACACATACTAACATTACAGAATGCTTCATATTACCACACCAGCCGAGTTGGGTATAAGATGTCCCGTTCAGAAGTGGTGAATGCGAGATATTCCACAATGGTAAATTCTTATAATATCTAGAAACCAAACTTGTTTTTGTATACACATTGTCGTACAGACCAGTGCTTCCCAAACAATAATCTGTGGCCGACGATTTTTTTTTACAATTCTTCGCAAAATTACCGCAACCATAGTTTGGGAAGTTCTCATATATACTATATATGGCGTTATGTGATTTTCATATAATACGTCAATTGATAAGTCTGAAACCGCTAATTGTAATGCACTACTCAAGCAGCTACGTTGTTTTTCAAAATACATTGTGATAAAATCAGTTCGTCAAAATTCCAGTTAAGTATTTTTATTTTAATGTATAGTGAGGCTAGGAAAACAATATAAAAAATAGATATGTTTCGCAACCTGCGGCCACACTTAAATTGTGTGCGATTTCAGTTCAAGATAATACCAGCGCGATTTAAGATTGTAAAGATAGACAAACACAAAGCGATCGACAACAAACGGTATGCGATTACCGGGAGAGTAAGATTGTTTTAATAAATCTCCTCGTTGAATTTCATAATAACGCGTACTTGGACTTTGTGTATTACGAGTTCAAGTCTCGTAGCTTTCCATTGATTTAAAAAAATTTAGAGATGACCGGTTACCGAATTAGTTGGCGGATTGTCTGACGTCTAATCCTCCCAAAACAAACTGTCTAGATATGGATTTATATCCTGATAATCCAAATGCACTGTATTTGAGGAGGACGTATTGAAAAAATAAACCATTTAAATTAATAATTCTTCTTTATAACATGGAAATTTCATTATGAGACTAAATTGAATGACTACAAATATTATTTACGATACGTGATATAATTGAATGGTGATTTAAATTGTGCGATCATATATAATACATTCACAAACAATGGAGTAGCTACATATTTAGCACCCTGGAGCAAGTAAAATTGTTGCGCCCAATGGTTTCTCGTTATTCTTTTTACCTGTCGGTTTTTACTTCCTACCTCAACTTGCATCCTCCGTGACCCGTGCACCTGGAGCAGTTCGCTCCAACTACTCTTCAGTCGCTACTCCACTGTTCGGATGTTGATTACATTATGCTACGTCCAACTCGAACAAATTTGCTCTAGAAGCGAGATCCATCCACCCACAACAGAAGTAAAACGAGAAAAAACTTGAAAACATAAACCCTTGATTGAATTCAGTACTAAAAGAATTACAAATCAACTCATTTAACTCTTAGACGCGCCGAGTATGAATAAAATCAGTTTTATCCACGTCGGTCCAGTCTTGCATCTTCGATTTTAAATCCAACAGAAATGACAGAGTATGTTAATTAAATTTATTATAGTACAACATTATTATATTTTTCTTGCGATGTATGAAATTGTTCGCGACCACTTGTTCTGATGGCATACTGTTGCAACAGATACGCAAGAATATGTAATAAATAAACGAAAAAAACAAAACAGGTGAAAGGAACGATTCGCCGACGAGGTAATAGACAACAAAGCAACAGAATAGAGTGCTGCTCGTGGATACGAGTATCCCATTATCTATACTACGAAAAGCAACCGACAAATTTCTTGAACGGCATATTTAGACATTGATAATTATATAATTCAAGCCCTGCTCATTCTGATTTTGATACTTTGTTCTGAACAAGTATTTGTTGTCATTGGCATATTCAGACATTGAACATTCGATTAAAGATTTAAATTAAGTATGCATTGATTATTAGATTATCAATTCGCCGTCAACTATTAAAATAATTTCGAAATTATCTTAAATTCAAATAACAAGAATTTTTGAACATTTTTTTAAATAATAGATATTATTTATTTATTTTAATACATGTTGTTACATTGTAAATTATAAGTTTAATACATTAACAACACGATATACATGTGATTATAACAAAAATATTAAAACATAAAAAAAAATGAAGAAAAAATATATTCAGAAGGAAGAAGAGTGTCTACCATGTAAGTTAGACAGACCCTATTCTAATAATGTATACAATAGCGTCCATCTAAACTCACCTCGCATAGATGGAAGATATCAATATCCGAGGCAATCTCGTTAAATATCGCTCTCCGCATTGACATGATTATTGGCTGGATAGCTCTGCATTTAGGAGTGCTTTGACAAAATTGTTTTTTTGAGTCTTTCAGTTTTAATTATTATGAAAGCGATCTATGATCAATTTAAAACTAACTGTATTTATCGTTTTAATATATTTAATATATTTAATCGTTATTTAAGCAAGCTTCACTTTTATTGCAACAAACTTTTCATAAAAACAATCATATAATTATACATCAACAGAAACCATGCCAATATATCAATAGTTTTATTCTTTATCCTAAAAGTACAAGTTCAATGACGTTGATATATTTTTGATTGTTTATTCTAAAGGTACTAACGCAAAATTAGTATTTAGACAAAAACAATGTTGACCAATATTATAATTGCGTTGTTTTTACGTTTTCATATTAAGTCGTCGGTAGTAATACATTTTAATTGAATAATTTGGTTTATTGTCGTTTTCCTGTCAGTGGAAGTTTTCCAATTACCGGCTCGTCCAATTTCAAGAATCATTATGATAATTTTTAATTATTCTTATGACGTATGGTGGTTTTTATTCGCAGTTAGGTGACTCAGTAAAACACTTTTGGTGGTTCGGTCGCAGCGCTCGGATTGGCGCGGGCCACGCGGACCGTGTCCAAAGTTCCACATATTCACTGCCCACAATATAATACATACTTTAAAAATGATAAACATTGAGATTGTGTTTGATTCGTTCAGTAAATTGAGGCGAATCCACTGGACATGCGTTCGTAATTTATATCTTTACTATCTCTGTAACGGCAGATGCCATTTCAAATAGTGAGCTACTCTCCGAATTAGAATAACTGGAACAACCTTCAACATTAAATAAATGGCTTACCCATTAATTTTTTGGCTGCCGCGATATTGAAAATCTTAGAATCCCAGTTAGGAATTTGCTACGAAAGACCTTTTTTGATTATTTTTATAAGCTTGCATTTATCAAAAGAAACATAATATCTTTCTATTAACCATTAATTGTGCGAGTATTCAAAATAAAGTTAAGACGCTGTTAGTATTTCCCGCTGATACGACAAAAGACAGCGACCATTTTTTGTTGTTCAGCAGTTTAGTAAAAGGTTAAATATTACATAATGTTGAAAATTGGATAAAACTGGTGGTACCAATATAATCACGCTACACATGATTATCATGGGACCACAAAAGATAGCACGCTACGTTTTTTTTTCTATTTTCGCATACAGACACCATAAAATTCGATTCTGGTGATTGTGATCATATTATAATTTATAATATTACCGAAAAAATCTGACAAATAACGTATCATAAAAGAGAAAATACGTATGTGTGTCTGTCTGTCACAAGAACACCCCCCTAACAGACGTGAAAATTTTGGCCAATTGGACTACCATTTCAACTTTTTACATAAACACCGACCGTCAACAAGAGATTAAAAATGAAAGGGGTATTTCCAAAGTGAACTTATTCCACTATGTAAATGTATTTTTTTATATAAATTACCATCTTACAATCCATATACATAAAAATATATTTTATTACGAGAATTATTTTACATAATATTTTATTTCAACATACGTGTTTTCATAAATTTATTTATCAAGGATTGGTTAAGTATATAATAGCTAATTTTATGTACTGACATCCTTGGTGTGAAGATATATGCTAATTTAAACTACGGAAAAGGTAAAAAAAAATTATTTATGTTCATTTAATATTGTATGGATGTTTTTTTATTATGATATTCTAACTATTATACATTGCTCATTGAATACAATAACGATATAACACAACATTGTTGTTTTTATTTATTTCGTTGGAAGTAATCGACTTTTATTTATGTAAATATTATGGATTTTTTATTTAATTATTGTAATTAATTTAATATTACGTTATTTATTAGTAGAATAATTTTAATTTTTAAATACAGTGTTTTCGAAAAATAAATCTTGAGCTACGGCGTTAATGCTTTCGATAACCAATTTTAGTAATCCTTTCTTTAAATCAATTGCTTCTGTGAACCATCGAATAAGTCAAAGGAAAATAAGAAATATAAGAAAAAAGATGTATGTAGAACACTACACCTATTTTATATATCATACAATATTTATTCGAAAGCTTAACCAAAACTTGGTATTATTAACACATGCTTTCCATTTTTCGGTATTAAGACCACAAAAGTCTTCCATATTGATAGCAATATTAATATAAGAATAAATGGTGTGTCGGAGAAGAAGAAAATTTTGTCATCTGGTGATAAAAAATACGTATCTTCATGAATTTAATAACACTAAGAAGAAATTGAAATAAGTGTGTACATAGCGCAATAATTATTAGTGGGTTGGCCGTTTGCGAAATACTTGATGAGTGTGTGGCGCCAAATTGTGACTAAAATAATTGAATTTTAAACATCGTTGCACAAAAGCAGAGGCGCTCGTTTCGACACAAAATGTGTTTTACTTGCATTCAGTTAGACACAAAACAATGTACAATTGTTTGTTTGAATTGCGTGAGATGATGGTTATTGTTATATTTTAAAGAAATATACGTTTATAATATACTATTTTGTATATGAAATTGACAAATTGTACGGAAAGTGGTACTACAGGATGCAGAAAAAAATATTTCACCTTACTATCTCAAAAGCTACGGTGTTAGCTGTCCTCAAGTGTCCACTAAAATGTATGTTAATTCAAATTATACAAATTTATTAATAGGAAGTATTTTGTCGCTCAAAATGTGAGATGTAATGCACATCATTCAAATGAGCGATCGACGCTGCCATTGCACATATTCTAACGTCATATAATACACACACGCGCACGCTGGTCCTAGATTTAAAACAAATAGTTATTTTTATCATGTCCGCTCTGAAAGTGCAGCATATGGATCTACACAGCGTGAAGATTTTGCCTTCGAAGGTGAAGTATTAGGATATCCGCAATTATTGAAATCACAGGGATCTCAATGAGGAATACATCAGTTAGTCACTATCCAACACCAGGAAAGATATGTTAAACATATTTTGGGAGAAAAAGACACAGTCCAAAATGATGAGTTGATAAGACAGATGGAGAAGAAAATGATTAATCAAATCTGAAGAAATTTTATTCATCAAATAAAATTCTACTACAGGGAAAGAGAAGAAAAAAGCATTCGACCATACATCATGGCTGCAATATTTATTTATTTTACACATGTCACATTACAAATTATAAGTTCAATACGTTTACAATACGATATAAATATGATTTTAATAAAAATATTGAAAACTTATTAAAAGACAACACATAAAAAATAGCAATATTGTAAAAATATAAAAAAGAATGTAAGAAAGAACTGAAAAAAAATACAGAAGGAAGCAGAGAGTGTGTACCAAGGAAGTAAGAATTAGACCACACATAAGTCTGAAAAAATACGTTGCCAAATATGCACATATTTCGCTACAGAAAGAAATCATGCCCAAAATGAAAGCAGCTGGATAAAACCACGGGTAGTATCCATACACCCGCAAGTACAGAAGTATCCTAAATTTATTCTGAACTCTGTCCACCATAAAGTTGTATTTCAACTGATCCGGGGCCTAAATAACCGATCCACTCTCTGACCTGTTTCGAACTAATGAATTTTACAGAGTTTTGAGTATTGTAACATCTGAAAAGATTTTGGACGTACGTAAAACAAAACAATACCAATGTAAGATACTACCCTGATACTAAACCCCTTATGATGAGAGGAGTATTTTAGAAGAAGAAACAAGATTCAATCACTTGAGTGTCCATTTTTTTTTTTTGCTCGTTGGCCAGAACAATCGCTGAAATGAGAATCCCGCGAAAACACTTTCTATCACATTAATCACGAAACAACAAAACACGGATGCGACATTGTGGCATGTGACATTATTTATTTATGTTTTAATCATCCACCATAATTGTCATTGGTAATGGAAATCATATAGTGTTTGTATCTGAAGGTCTTCCGATACATCCATGTATTTTTTTTACTGGGATTTTGGGTAGTTGTTAAAGTTAAAGTTTGAAGTTGAAAATACCTTAACTCACAAAATTAAGCTATATCAATAAAAAAAAGCTATAGCTTAATTACAAACGTACCTTAAATAAAACGTATTTTAAATTTAAAAAAATAATGTTAAAACGCATTATATTAATCACTGTATTAGCATTCTAATCATTTCAATACGATATCTTCCATATGTATGTAACAGGCTTTTTTCGAAATATTAATTTCAATAAGAGAAATTTAAATTTTGTTTCAATCACATCTTGTTAACTAGCATGGATAAGTGAAAAACTTATGTAGTTATGCACTGCTCTATTGTAGACCTCAGAGCGACATAAAACATTAAAATAATTTAGGTATATCTGCGGTTTCGCAATTCACGTTTATTCTTGCGAGGGCAAAAATTTGTCCTCCCTATTCTTTTTTTTAATTTAGGTGTCCTGGAAAATCTGGAAGAAGTAACTACGGGATGCAGACATGACATAGGTCCTAGGATAACGCAAGCACACTGACGTTTGACATCAACTCTTGGAGATGCCGTGTAGTGTCAATATGTTCAACTTAGGGACCGGATATGGAAAAAGCAGAAGACGAACGTCTAGGTTTATGCTAGTAAGTAGATAAATTATACTGCATGGTTTGTGTGTAACAGATATTAAATTTTATTGTTACATGGGAAATGTATTTAAATATGTAAAATATTACATTATACAATTGATATAATGTAACTAAGTGCGTAGCAAATGTACATTTTTACACCAACGTGCAATGACAATTAACGGAAAGATATGGAGAGAAATACAGCGAATATAAAAACCATATGCTCCACTTACAGAGCGGAAGAAGAAAAATAATGAGCAAGTAAGCAAATAACCATTATTACTCAGGTTTTTAAAACACAATATGTCACCCGTTTCAAAGTTACATACAATTTTAATCGCATTCAGTCTGTCAGTTGAGATGTAGACACAAAGTGGAGAAATTTACATTTTACTATTTAATGTGTGTATTGCAGTATTTTCCATAAAACGTTACGTTAAACGTATTGCATGATATTAGGAGCGGTTCGATTGCGCTTGTTTCTCTACGAACGTAATACAATACATATACATAATGTATTTTAGCCACCCGGGCAATTGGATAATTGAACATAATCACATACAGTTTTATAAACCAACAAAGACAACATAACAACTACTTAGAGTTACACTAATTTACAAATCTTATCCAAGCGTTGTTCTCTTTTTACGATATTGCTTAATAATATGTTAAAAAAGCGATTGCTCTAAATAACCAAGCAGTAAAAGTCAGCATGATAAGAAAATCTAAAAACTACAAAATTAGTTACACATTTCATATTTGAGTTACGCAACCAATCAGATATTATACGAGATTTATGGTATAGATTTGATTTCACCTTGACTGTCGCGTTTTTGTAAAAAAAACATTAACAATCATTTTATCACAACATTATATAAATAGGAAAAATTTATTAATTTAAGGAGACACATTATATATATATCACTCAACGGTTGAATACTGTTACTTGTTATTATGTCTTTTTCTATGCTACAATTAAATAATTGAGACTCTCACTCTAAAATATGATACTATTGAAATCTCTAAGCATTTTTCCTTTCTATCATTATAACGCTTATTTTATTATCAGTATTGTTTAACCCTTTGGCCGCTACACTGTTTTTTTTTTTTTAATTTAAGATCCTAGTGAGGCATCGTGTTTATTATTTTTCCACTTACCTTTCATATGCATTGTGTATGATATTTAAAATAAAAAAATGATGTAAATATTGTAAAACGATCGCGCTTAGTGTTTCTTTTGTTATCACGAACAAAGGTATGTCGTTGTTTGGGGATCAAAGGATTAAATTATAATTCTTCAAATAATAAATTCCATAAAGCGATCAACAATATAGACTATTTTAAATGTTGAATATGGTATATAGCGGGGTATTTACAAAGTAAACTTATTCTTTTATGTAACTAACCACAAATTTTTAATTAAATCTAAAGCGATTTTGGGCCTCACGTGATAAGTAAAAATGTTTCAACAGATGAAGACGAATGTTATGAAAAATACCACAAATAAAACAGTATTTTTGTTTTAAAATAATGGAGCTTATTTGTAAACATCAGTATACAAATTAATTGTTGTTCTTATAATATTATAGATAGTATAAATCCTCGAAACAATCGACACGAACATAATAAACTAATTCCATATTTTTGAAGTTTATTAAGATTTCTTTTCAAAAAGCTGTATTGAAGAAAGTACATTTTCAGGCAATGAAGAGAATTATTCAAAATCACATCAGAAAAAAAAACAAACAACTTATTATTATTTTAATGTGCTATAAATAATTTTAGTAATAGGTAATTGCGGTTTGTTATATAATAACAAAATAACCAAGTTATCAAACACGGCAAACAACAGTGCATTGTGTAACAATAATAAATAATCAAAACAATCTTTCGACATTGTGGAAAATCGTGCATAGACCATTTTGAATATTTATCTAAACGTTTTCTAAGGGCTAAACGCTAAGTAACACATATCACATTTCGTTAATGGCTTATCTGTATTAAATTGGCTATTTGTTTTGACACCATGATTGAGGGCTGCAATTTAAAATAAATACACCGCTTTACATTGTCTTGCACGAATAATTATTTTATCCAATCTTATTAGTTATATAACAATATTTTTCGTTCATTACGTCTGTGGGTAAAAACAATTTTATAAAATTTTACGTGAAATTACGTTTGAAACTAAAATAAAATTGATGTTTTGTTAAAGGATTAGTTTTCAAAACAAATTACCTGGTATTACTAAATAGTTTCTCAAACCAGGAAGGACGTTAAGCTAATCAAATATAATCATTCAATCAGTGTTATAATCAGTAAGTCTTCAATTAAGTGATAATTTAGCTTGTTTAACACTTTAATGTCACAATATAATACACATATATGATAATTGAAGTAACTTACTGGAAAATTGTAGCCGTCAGTAATCCAGCGGCTGGTCGAGAAGAAGTTTCTGAATTTATTCCGCTTGTACTCCACAAGTCCTAAATATTGGTCATCCATTTTCACTTATTTATTATTTTATTTATTTAAAACGATCTGCTAGTCACACTTCCACTGTAATGTAATCGTTACCCACGGCGTAGGCGTCATATTGTGTGTCACTTTTGTTTTTAATTGTCCGATTGAATCGACGGCGACGAATTTTGAACCAGTTTAAACACAATCACCTTAATGTAGTTGCCGGTACTAACTGAGAAAACGCAACGAAAAAAATAATAGTCATGCTGTAATCGCAGGTGAGCAGAATGGTATTGCGCGCTCGCTATCAATTTGCTTAACTTCAACACAATTCCGGGTGCTTAGCAGCGTGTGTTACGACCAAGTGGAACACAACTTTGAAGGCAGGCCATGCGATAGCCGACAATTCAACGCGCAGATTGACTTGGATAAATTTAATTAAAACACAGCTTAAAATTTATAAAATAATTATTTTTACCTGTCCGCTGCATTCGTTTGTCACACTAAGAAAAACAAAGTTCCAAAATTATATAATATGATCGTACTGCCGATGCTAGATAGAAAAAAAATGTATATTAAGATGTTACAATTTGCTCCCATTTTTTGCGGCAAAATCAGAATACATACGTGTGTTTGCCGTCATTAGTAAACGTTGAGGTTAAATTATGGAAATTATGAAGATACGCAATCGAAAAATGCGTAAAAATTGTGATAATTCATTTTGAAAACTAAAAAAAATATAGAAAAATTAACGGAGACAAATTTAAATGGCAGCTCATTTTGGGAATCCTTCATTTTCTCATACGAATCACAAAAAAATGGTAGGCTATGAACACTTGATTTTTTACCTAATAATTCTTTCATTAAAATGTGGTGTTTATTTAAGATTTTCCGTATTAAAGTTTATATAAGATATGTTTTCCGTGTCCACTTGTTTTAGTATATATTTAAGTGCAAATTTACGCGTATTTTGTTTTTAAACTTACAATTATTTATTTAATATTTTCGGTATAAATCATAAACAAGAGCTTTCATCAAGGAAAGCTCTGATATGATTGTTATCTCCGGTAATTGGATAGTATTTACACGACAAAGAACAGGCTTATCCGAAAGACTGTTGACGAATAAGTCGTGGATAATTCCGGCCGCTGCGAGTTCTGATTGAGCCATCGCATATTTAGATTTCATTTGTCACCGTGTCCTTTTTTCCAAAACGGTACATTCAATGAGTCGAGAGTGCGTGAGTTGAACAGCTAATAAGTTATTTTGCCATGATACTCGCGAACAAATAAACAATCGAAGCTCTTCTGGAGGAATGGAATTAAATGCCTTTGTATTGTCGATCTGACGAAAGAAGTATGCGGACGGGACTGGAATAGAGAAAAAGATTTGAAAAGACATATCACCGTTCGGTTTTTGTTTCACGAATAATTAATTATGTGGGCCACTTGGTACAATGTTTAATAGGTTTAATTCTTCGACATAGAACATATTAAATTTACACGTACAATTTGTACATTACTGTATATTTTTTAATATTCTATTAGAATCTAGGCGTGTCCATTCGTACGCATCTTAAATACATTATACTTAGATGATGTTATGTAGGTGAATCACTAGCAATTTCAAAACATTTTTATTTACGATATTTTCAATTTTGGACTACTGATCCACGAACGAAGTGAGCAAAATTTAGTGGAAAGCAGGCCTGAGGGTTGCAGGTTGACCAAAAGATACAACTCCACGATAAGGAGAGATTCTTGATCAATTATAGGAGCCGCCCTCAATTTATTACCAAAAAGTTTCTCAATAATATGATTCATACTTTATGCAGGGGAATCTCAACATTGAATTATCATATGTAATTTATCATCCGTCTACAAAGATGAGTCGCTTAATCGCAGCGCTGATCTGCTTTTAAATTTAATAATTTATATACATAGTTGTGTCTAGTGTAGTTTGAAAAATGCATATGGCTTAATAATATAATCACAATGTGCTTTGATACTTACATTAGTGCTATGGATATGGAAATTGACAGTGTATTCATGCCGGTCATAAAATTTATAATGACTTCGTCAATAACAACTTCACGAGTATGAATATTGGTAAGAAATAAATTATTATTGGAAAATAATTACTTGAAGCTGCGACGCTTGGTCTGATTTGGCCATGTGTTGCGGATGCATCGAGAGAGACTTAACCTGAACTGCCTATTCTTCAAGCCGAATTGATGCATCCTAGAAAATTACTAAATAATAATTGCAGAATGTATTTAACGGAACTGGCGGCTGGAGTAGCATAAGGATGCAGGCATGACCTGAGAGAACGCAAGAATACAGGCGGGCGACAAGTATTGCTTCACATAAGGATAATACAGTACTATTCAATTCTAATTCATTATGTTTATTTTAAATGAAATTAACGGAAACTATAAATGCTTCCTTAATCGATTTTGACAAACACTCATAAATCATAAATAAATAAAACCACCATCATCATTGCCCGTGATGAATAGGTTTAACGCTAAACTTTTGTATCAATACAAAGCCAGAACAATATAATATGTAACATAAAATAGAAAATACGAATTGTGTCTGTCACACAAACTTCCCTCAAACGGTCATTTTGACTGCCATTTCAATGCTTAACATCATCATCGATGGTCATATCTTGAGCATGTATTGAAATAAATTTGTAATAAAAAATTAATCTAGTATTTTTTTTTTAATAGATATGATATGATATGCCTGTAATAGCAAAAAAACTCTGTAGGAAAAAGCTGACATTACAAATAGTGTAAATTTGTTACCAAATACTGATTTGTGGCCATAAACAAATACGCACATAATATCCGCCGCTAGAACAAACATGCAATTTATACTTTTGCAATAGTATGTCGACTTGTAATGATCCGTATAGCTATTGGCATCCGAAATGCCCATTAGAATCAGAAATAACCTATCCGGTCGGCATACAAAGTTACTCATATTAATTTATTGCATTATTTGAGCGGATATTGGAAATTGATTACAGTTCGCACCCATTCACAGAAGCTCATTTCGGTTTTATAATACTATTTATCGTGCGATTATAAAAGATTAATTTACCATGCATGATATTTTAAACGTTTATATTAATCGTTGCCATTAGAAGCGATTTTAAGGAGACTCTCAACTCAATTTTTATAGAGATGCGGAGAGTGAGTTGTCTTCAAACTCTGCTAGCTAAAGTGTATCCAAATATGGAGTGAAATTTCAGATTTGCCGCCATTTTTCTCCACAAAATCTTTACCATTTTCAAAGGGATTGCCATAAGTGTCATATGATCTATTTCCCAAGACGTGAAGAAGTGTGCGTGATTTTTATTGTAATTAACTAAGCTCTGTGGATATCTAACATTATCATACTGTATTATCCTTTTCCGTGCCAGCTATATGACGTTGAAAAGAGTTGGTGAGTTAACTCGTCCGTGGCCTGACGGAACATGCAAAGTTTGACGAAATAACTCATCGGAGACACGCATAAGACGTTATCAAAATATTATATGATCATACTAGTCTTGCATTACATAGAACTTCTTCCATTAATAAGTCACTGGCTAATATTGTAAAATCACAACTAATAGTTTTATAATAAATTGCTATTAAAAAATGCATGCAAGTATTCTCAATTTGGTTGGTAATAATAAATTATCATAGTATTAGTTGGCGATCCACTTTTACTTTTAAACGTTCACGCCGTTTTTACACACGCGCGGATTTTATCTTTTAATTATCTTCCACGGTTCTTTACAAATAGATGATGTGATGAAAATTAAAAATACACATTAACAGTATTGTGTATTTTATTATCTTCGCTTACTTTCAGTATTTACATTTATAAAATAGTCGCTAATGGTAGGCTCGAGGAAATAGGATTGTGAAATATCCTCCGTAAATCGTGATTCAGGTTAGCAAATAAAAAAATAGCCTACGAGTGAGTACGTAAACATAATTATCGCCGTCGCTCAGAGGCAACAAAATAAATAATGCAGCTATAGGATTCGAAACTATAATCTATTGGCCACTTGAGTTTATCTAATGAAGCACGTAGTATGAAATTATAATAAATAATACAATAGATCTTAAATAAATATATCGTATAATTTTGAAATACATCCTGTAGAAGACTGTGAAAGAGTGTTAGTCGTTATTAATAACTAACTGATAATATTGTCTCATGCTTTTAAGATCTCTGCATATATTAGGCCGCGGGGAGGATAGCTAAGCGTCCACGACAAAGCGACGGTAAGAGAGATGCAAAATAGCTATAAATAGGTGAGTGAGCAAGTTCGGAAGCGCCTCAGTCACAATAACTCGCTCACTTGGTCACCCATATAGTTTTTAACTATTTTACACCTCTGTTTCCGTGGTTTTGTCGCCGTCGCTCTGCCGCCGCAACATCTATTGTGCCCGCGGCCTCCACGTGTCAGATGTTATCAAAAGAGTCTTTGATAGAGTGGATAAATTTCCCACAGTTATGATACTTGTTTAAAATAAGCTAAACATTTATGCAGAATGTTGGCAGGCCTTGAAATCGGTGACTGGGTGAAGTATAATAGAAATAAATCTCACATGTTTGTACAACGAGATACAAGCATTTTTTTGATACAAGCAAGGTTCACTACCAGATTATCATGATGTTTATAAGGACCTATCACTGAAATAATTGGGCCCACTTCGAAAAGAAAGACAAAATAAATAGAGTGCTGGTTGAGGCTACAATTAAAGAGGCACGCGAGGTTAACGTGCACACTTGCCTGATATTTCGGATTCAATTTCCGCAGCTGCCGGATTACGAAAATCAAAAGAGGCAGGCTCCCTGGATTCCCTTAGGCCCGGGAAATTGGCTGACAAAAAAAAAATCTCGTGAAAAAAATATGTCAAAATAAGTCTTGTCAATGCGTATGCTGCACATTCTCCAGAACCTGATGATTTGAAACTGATTGACTACGCTTGTCATATCTTATGATTGTTATTACTTTACTAGGTAAGTTAAATAAGTATGTACCATTGAACTCAGCGAATTTATGAGACAATCTAGCAATCAATGTTTGTTAAAATACCCAATACGCCGTTGGTAAAAGTTGTGGAAAATTAGTAAAAACATTCCCATACCAATACAAATTTAAAAAGTGATTAATATTTTATCATCAGTTTTTACATTTATATTTTCTTAATATTTAAAAATACTTTTTTACTACATTTCAGAGTACTAAAAGCATTTTATTTTGTTTGTTCTTTATAGAGTGCTTTAAAATCATTGATTCAAATTTAAAACGTCTTAATAAAACTTAAGAATATTTTGATGAAGAGAGTGTTTTTTTAATATCCCAACCGGAGAACGCGCTTTGTTTACAGGAATTTATTATGTTCTGGATATTTTGAAACATGTGGCAACTCGAAGAGATATTTTATTCAATGTCATTGTATAATCCTTGGAAGACTGTCGCTGGTCACGTTTCATGAGACGCATTGACAATTCAAAAATATAAACATGTTCACAATAATATAAAGTTCGACATAAGGCAGCTATAACGCACATAGTTGGCATAGTTCCAGGCTGACTCCCAAATTCTCTTCAAATAATATATACCCGCTGACTTCTACATTTAACATTGTCAATGTCTTCAAATGGTGTATATCGTCGGCCTTTAGGAAACACTCACCAGCTAAAAAACTTAATTTTTGAAATACGGGCGATTAAAGAGAATTTATCTTTAACACAAATGCTTGTTAGTTAATGAATTTAAGTTCTAACTAAAAACGTATGATTTTTATTAATCTTTAAATTCTATGGTTTTCAGTTTACTTTGATAATTACAAAAATCGCATTTGGAGAGTTTTTCCTTTAGGATGACGGTGTGCACCCTACTAAAATATGTGAACTCGTAAATTATTGTATTCGAGAGCAGTTAACACTAGGTACTTACTGGGTATATGGAAAGTGGAGCATATGAATCTACATAGTATGAAAATATCCACTCCGAAATTTGAGTATATGGATCTTCGCAATTTGAAGAGGTCTTGGCAGATTATCTTTTACGAGAATTGTCATACAATTGCTTAACTAAATGGGCATCCAGTCCTGTATTTTAAGATTTTTTTTGAAAATCCGACAGATGGGTAATCGAACCCGCATTCACCAGATTGCTAGATGCGCACACTACCAACTATACTACCGGGGAGACTTTACTCCATTTTACAAGGTTTGGAATTATATTCAACATGTCAATGTTGTTATTAAGTTGAAGTTACTTGGGAGGATAGTTATTTATATTTAAAAATATTGTGTTTTGTATCCGAAATTGATTCAAGAATTCAATTCGCCTTATCTTTGATTAATTATTATAGCTTAATTTTTATGCTATTAAAGATCTTTTGTTTGGGAAAACATAGTTGTGCCGAGCGGCATAATTATTATTATTTTGTTAATTGAAAAAAATATATCATACCCCTTCGACGATTATAATGGGCGATTGCAAAAATAGAACGTCTCAACGGAGAAGATGAGCCTAAAAGGTTGGGAGCCTATGTTTTTGACTCTTTTTTTATTAACATTGTCCAGTCATTTATTTTCGCATGTAATTATTTTGCAACGATTCGCCATACTTTGTGTGACTGTACACCTATTTCGTTTTCTTAATAATATACACGTAGTCAAATTAGATTGTGAGACATGTTGTAAGTTGTGAGCAGTGACTTTAGCATCGTGGAAGCAGCCGTATTTTGCAAATCTCTAATGGGTCCACGTTTTTTATGCAACAAAAAGTAGATGCACGGTAGACAAAAATATTTGTATTATATTTCATATGCAATGGTTTTTTCCATACCTTAATATATACATAGGTTGATATGACTTTGTTCGCAACGAGAGGTACATTACTGATAAAGTGAAGCTGCGACGCTGGACTTAACTCGGCCATGTATTGCGTTTGCCTCAAGAAAGTCTTATCAGCTCGTTCTTCAACCCGACTGGTTTTCGGCGTCCTGGTGGGCCGCTAAACACTATCTATAAAATGTATTTGGCGGAGTTATAGGATGCAGGTGTGACATAAGAGGACGCAAGAATACCGGTGGGCAACAGGGATTTGTTTTATTATGATAATTTTTAATCGAGCATTCACTCATTTTATTTCCCGCAAATACTCTAACTGATGGTATCTGATAATTCATTGTAAAGAATTTGAACGAATGTGAAAAGGGTAATTGTATTTCGTATATAGTGGGAGAAATAGCCAAAACTATTAATATATCGACAGCAAAAATCGAAATAGTTTAAGGTATGTAAGGTTATTTACATTTTCTATTCAAAAGGGGCACACATAATGGAAATATCTCAACAAAATAGATATCCAGTATTGAATAACAATCAGTTTCTTCGAAAGTTAAAATGAAATACCAATAGTAAAAAAGTTTATTAAAATATAGTAATAGAGTCTTGTGTTAACTGGGTTTGTGGCAAGGAAACATTGTGAATTGCGAGGAACAGGTATTGTATAGTGTTACATACACGCCAATTGATTTAACAAACAACACAAATCCACCTCCACCAAATGCGAAGGATGAATGAATCGAATTTCCTTAAGATGTATGGATACATAATAATCTACAGACGTTGCTACATATTCAAGAATGCACACTTTTTTCTGGTGTATTTCACAATTACTGCTGGATTTCACTGTCAAACTGCTACCGCCACGTCAAGCTGAAACCTAATAATCCACCAGCCCAAAGCATGTAAAAAGAACACTTTAAAGTAGATCTATTTTGCAAACATTGTATTGAAACACGAAATGTCAATATATTTAATTAGTCTCGTGTCGTTGAGCTTTTAAAACCTTTAACAAAGTTTGAAATGTCACAGAATAGTGAAAAAACTGCGTCTTATCATAATAATGATACATAGGCGGTTTTTATCTTCAATTATATTTTAAATTGGTTATTATACGAAAAATTGGAGGCTTTAACAAAATATTCGAAACTTAATACGAAAAAAATAATATGAAGAAACAGAAAATGCATTAATACCGTTTTGACTTTTGACAGCTCAATGTATAGATAAATATTTCATGTATTATAATAAATTATAATTGGCGACCTATTCCAAATGAGTGACTAACTCGTACCTAATCATATGTTAAGCAATTTATAAAGATTTTGTAACAATCTGCGATAGATATGTACATATTTACATTGTGGAATTCCTTAAATTCCGTTCATCTTGTGATAAAAAATATATTTTCATTAACAATAATATTAAAATAAAATTGCACCATCGTTCCTTTCAGAGTGTGTTTCTGAAAATGAGTTGCATCCATACAATGAAACCTTGACTCAAATTTGCAATGAAAATTATTTAATAAAAGGATATCCGGAAGATTTGAAACGCGCGCGCCATCATTCTTTGATTCTTTTATACGCCCGCCATTTATAATATTTTCGATCGAGCAGATAATCACGCCATTCATAACATTACGTGTCAGAAAAACATTTAAGTTACAAAATTTGATTCGCTAGTTGTACGCATATTAATGTGTTTATAATAATTATTGCTGTTAACAAACAAGATGTTGATAACACACTTACAGTATTTTAAGCATGGTCTCGGTAGAGGGAGCATATTCTAATGTTTCGTAATTGAGGTGTTACAATTAAGTATATTAATATTTTTTTATGTTTAGCCCAACCTTTTTTCATCATAGGGAATTAGTTTTTCTTAGATAGAGGGACAAGTTTAAGACCCCAACAATTGCTTGCTTTGAATTGCCCAGTGGTCGCCGTAAGAAGACCATGAGGACTTGCCAGTATGCGGTTTGTCTTCATCTCTTGTGTGTGAACTGGTACGCGAAACCGTTAGCTCAATACCGGAGTAAGGTGATTTAACTTCGTTTCAAACTTGGAGGTAATAAAGCAGACCAAATAATACACGTTGCAAGTTATTCGGCGGCTCCAGAACTGCTTGGGTACGTCCTGCGGATGCCTCCGAGAAAATTCCAAATCCTGCTCGCCTCTTCCTCAGATTGGAATTTTATAGTAATTGAAGATCGTTAGGTAATATCTAAGGATTCGGAGAACTTCAAGGAATCTGGAAGGATTCAAAGTGACTGGCGAGTGACGAAGGATCCTGATACTACATGCGGTGGCTAGAAGCTATATATATAATAATATATATATGTTATATTGTATTACATATTAATTAAAATAATGTCCTCTTTAATTTAGATTTATTGGTAGAATGCATTATACATGTATCAGTATGTCGAAAATCGTGTTAAACGATCGCGACAACCATTTTTCACATAACCTTCATTAGACAATCATCATTATGCTCTTTTGTTTCATTGTTGATAAACCAAATGAAAAACTCACGTTTCGCAAAAAAAAGGAACAATTTACATTCATTGTACATTCTCAACGCATTCGACAATAAAATTATAGAACTCGACTTTTTATTCTGCCATACAGGTATTTTTTTTAATCTTCAGATTTTTTCAGAGAATCTTTCAAACATTCAAAAAAAATTACCATTTAGGGCTCATAATTAAGTTCAAAACCTCACGGAATATTTACTTATATAAATTGTTAAGCCTGTTATCATTTGTGGTAATGTATAATATATAAACAAAACAAATCACTTTCCAATAAGGAACAATATTTCCAAAAATGACATAAATAAGATTTACAGTATGACAGAAGATATTTGAATAAATGAACACGTTGCCATGGTTACTAATCAATCAATTTGGTATCCGCCCAACTAAATACAACGGTTGTAATAATAATTCACCAGCAGACTATATGCTGGTAGGAAGATCATCATCAGCGGATGAAATTTCGCTTCTGGATTAAGATCTCCCCCAACTAGACCTGTCAATCATTTGCATCTGTTTAACGTTAATAGTTAAGCTTTTACCTAGCTACTTCGATACGACTAAACCAACGCAGAATATATCGCTAGCTGAGTATTGGTTTGTACCACAGACCAATTTGAAAAACCTTAGAAACGAGCGATTCAATGTTGATACGCTCGCTACTATTTTTTTTATGGGCTTTTAGTTAGTTTTGTTTCATTTTTATTTCTAGTTGAATGATTTTGTTAAAATTGGAATTGGAGGCAATAAATTATTTACATAATATTGAACACATCTTATTAAGTGAAACCTATAATACTATACCAAATTTAATTCAATAAAAGCACCTTATATGATATAGACATATCTTGATTGAGTTTAGTAGGAGTTGCTGCATTCATAACATTCCATCATTAAAGTGGCATTAATGATATTCAGACATATCTTGATTTAGTATCAGTAGGAGCAGTTGCACTGAGTATTATTATATCATTTAAGTGGCATTAATGATATTTATACGAAAATAGTATGAAAATGGATCTATACGTGTTCAAATACGTGTAGACATACATATTGACCCTGTTTAGGCAAAATGCATTAACCCTCAAATTGTCAACAAGTGTTTTTATTTTTAGAATCACACTGTGCACAACTATTGTAAATACACATTCTTTCAAATGAACCAGCCGGAAATGCCAAATGGTATTTTTTTCCTCAAACTCCTTAAGCATAGTTTTTACTCTTGCTGAAGTAAAGCAGTTTTTTAATTGTCTACATAAGAGCGGGTTCACACTTAGTGGAGTAAAAATCATTTACTTGTACATCTTTGCCATTACTTATATTACATCAAGGGTAGCCAGCCCTTAACACACCATGGACCGATTTTTTTCACGTACAAATTCAGATGCGTCATTTTCCACAATGCGCCACTTGTAATCATGCAATGCCCCACATGTTGGCTTCCCTTGCATTGAACACTCTCACGTCATTTTCAGTACTAGTTTATCAATACGACATAAAATGTATAATGTATATAATAGTTTATCTGTATAATCTTTGTGTACAACACAACTGTTACAGTAAATAAATTTGAAAATAAAATAACCCAATCTAAATTTGTTAAATCGTCATAGAGACTCGTAAATAAAGAGACAACAGTGTACACAAAACAATATTACTTCGTTAAATATTTTAACACAACTCATGATTTTTTACTTTTCGGTAGATGTAAGCATAAAAAATAGAAGTATAATACACAATTAATGATAATAACCATATATGTATACACATTTATATATTTGTATTCACTTTTAATTAATTGTTTCAATGTTGAAAGTAAAAATGTGTCAATATTTCTTTTTATTAATTACAAGATCTTGTAATTACAAATTTATTCCCACGCTTCTCTATTCTTGGTTAATGCATGAGTTCAATTATACATTTTTTAAGTTGTCTTATGAAAATATTACTAAATTATGTTAAAATTATTAACCTGTCTATATGTGATAAGTTACTGACAGCAACAGAGCACAGCAAATTTCTAATCGATTTTGAAAAATAATATTATGTTACTCGTTAATTATCTATCTATACTTTTTAAGTTCTAAACGATGAACATTTTAACTGGTGAGGAAGGCCACCAATAAAATTTAAATAATTTATGTAAGTAAGGTTTTGCTTATCTAACTTAATTCGTGTTTTCATATTTCCCAATTAAAAGAAAATTGAACTGTAAGTTATTCGAGTATGGTATGCTGGCAATACTGTTGTATGTGGTGAAAATATTTTCTACGTCAATAGAATAGATTGCATGTGTTTTTGGCAGATGTCAATTTATTTTAGGTTACATGTTTTTGATTATCGAATTACATTTATTAGTGTTAAGTCAATACATTCATGGATTTTGCTCGAAAGCAACTGGAGAAGTATGGCTGGTGTGAAGGTTCGTAGAAAAAATTATAACAGGGAACTAGGCATAATAATTTGAAGACAATGTAAACTAGTAATATGCTTCAATTTCAGGGAAGGGTCTAGGAAAAGCTGAAAATGGGATACAGCATGCCATAAAACCTAAACCAAAGCATGGACAAGGTGGTATAGGTCACGATATTTCAGAGGAATTCACGAATCATTGGTGGCAAAAAGTATATAATAATGCCGCTGATAATATTGAGGTAACAGTATTATTTAAAAATAAAACACTTAAGATCATATGTAACTTCTGTTCATTTTGTGCCATATTTAGATAGTAGTCAGCGTCCTTTCAAAATGACAGAATCAACTTGGCTTGAAGTAAGAAAAGATTAGATTGAAACTCTTTCGAGACATCTGTGGGCACTTGGTTGCGCCAGATCCAATTGTTAAAAGTTAAGCCTTATTTAAAGTTAAAATATATTTTGAATTACAGGTCAATAAAAAACAAAATGGTGAGATTGAAAACTTTTCTACAAAGAAAGGTGAATCGATTCACATCACAACAAAAACTTGGTTAAAGCCTAAGCGATCCAAAAATAAAATGCTGTCGACGACAAATTCCGATTCTAAAATGAAAAGTATTTACATGGACAAATTTATAAATCGTGCAACTCTAACAAATGGTGTAACATTTATTGAAAACAAAAAATCTGATGATGATGATGACTCTTCAGACTCGAACACTGGTGATACAAGAGTGCCCAAAATTCCAAAATTAACAGATGAAGAATTGTTTTCAGCTTGTGGAGGAAGAACTGCACACAAGTATTTATTTTGATATTCGAGATCATAATAAATTCACAATATTGTCTTATACACTTTACTCTTCAATTATTTTTCAGTCAATATCATATATTTTTTTTTGAGAATAAATAAAATAGATTAAAAATTATATAATTGTAAGGAATACATACTATTATAAATGAAACAAAGTATAATTGGTGAAATGCCGCCACTATATTCAAAGCGTGGGATTCAAGTACGGAGGGTTACCATATTTACGCATGTATAGGCCGCTCGTGTGTATAAGCCGCACCTGAACATTACCGGTACCTTAAACTTTTAATCACGTTTGGATGCAATAGGTTGTTAGTTGTGTAGATACTAATATTTTATACTTGTGAAGTGTTCTAAACTAAAGGTGTTTACTGTATTTAATTCAAAAATTCCGAGTACAAACTGCACCCCATTTTTATCTATCTATTTTTAGTAATAAAAGTACAGCCTATACACGCGTAAATATGGTATAATTGAAGCCAACAGATATATTGTCTGTTAATTGAATTCCTTCATATAATTCATATAAAATCTGTCATTTTTATTTATCTGTTTTATATTAATCGAAAATAAATTAGGAAACGGCAAGCATCTTAATGTATATGCATGAAATGCATATTTCTGAGAATGATAATCTCTCAATATTATATTACTATTACTATGCATTACTATGATTATTACTTATCTTATTCCTGTATTCCATTTTGCTAAAAAAATTCCAATATTTCAGAGGAGCGAGGCATGGAATTAAATCAAATGGTAAACTGTCAAGGATCAACAGCCATGAAGATGGTTTTCTGGAAAAAATGAAATCCATCTACAAAAGTAGTGAAACGAAATCAATTCAGAAGAATAAACTCAATAAGACAGATAAAAGTGCCAATGAGAATAATGAAAAAATGATAAATATTTCTGATAAAGCTGATAATCTCAGCTCTGAACAATCATGTGCAGTAAATATTGCAAATGATAATCAAAAACAAATTGATGGAAATAAATCCAATAAAAGGAAAAGGAAACGGGGGTGTGATGTCATTAACATTGAATCGGATGTCACTGTCTGCCAACCTCATGGAGTAGTAGCAGGAATTCAAGCTGATGAATTTAGAAAGAAGAAGAAAAATCGCGATAAGAAAGATTAATGTATTGAATAATAAAAAAATAATTTTAAAATTGTTTTATTTTTTTGTCATCTGATATAAGTATTCATTTTATTATTAAATCTTTTACTAGTTATATGTAGAAATTTGAAAATAAAAATGTTCAGAGAAACAATAATTTCAATATTAAATGATAGGAAGGTTTTAGGATTCCTTGCCTTCACTTTGTCAAAATAAAACATTTTGAATTCATAAATAAATTTAATTAAGTATCCCGGATATTTTCTTGGTTTCACAAAAAAGTACAATAGCCTTAATACAGAAAAAAATACAATATGTCAGGTACTCGACTGACATCAGACGGGTTTCAAATAGTTCGCCAAAAACGCAAAGGAAAGACTAAAAATAGAAAAATTATCTCTCCATTTGTTACGGGAGGGACTTTTGTTGATTGTGCAATAAACGAAGAAACTGCCCTTAGGTAATTTGCCATATCGACCATTTTAACGCTTAAAATATTTTTAGGTTATGTTAGGTAACAGTATCGAAATTTAATGTTGACGTAAATAAACGCGCCATTAATATCAGATTTTCAACAAATTAGACTGACAACCGGCCTGCTGAAACATGCACGTTCATAGATATGAGATATAGGACTATTTGTAGCTTATAAGTTTACCTCTTGCATACTTACTGAATTTCCAATATCACTTGGTCCATTGAATCTGTGGACATTACTAATAATTAATATTTTAAATTTTAAGTCCATCCAATCGTTAATTTTGCATATAAAGTAAGCACTCGAGCATATCAGCCGTATTTTTTTTTCAATAAATTACTTTGTGTAATCAACAATCATCACTTCTATTATATTGAAAGATTTAATCGATTTAAGATATTTATACTATTTGCAAAAATGCTTTTACCGTAAAAGGTCTAGTCACGAAAGACTAAAAATAATTATTTTTCTCAAAATAAGATTTGCATATAAATGTAGACTTTCTTCGGTTACACGAGAATTTGGCTTGGGATTTGATATTAGTCGCAGATGTTTCGCAAAAATCCGTCTTTCTATTGGTATCAAAAGTTCTTATGTTTGCCAGCAGAAAACACATGTATATACCCATTTCAAATGCCACGCGGGAGACCTGTCAAATACTTTTGACATTGGTAGGTTTTGCGCGTTTTTGCCCTTGCTACGATGTAATCAAACGCATATTTACACCCAACTTTGACGTTAGTCATGGTATTCGTTGAAAATGACAGCACGAGACCTGTCTGTAATGTTTGACAGCGGCAGCGGCATAACAAGAGTTAGCGTTGAAGCATTTATCCCTTGGATAATTGAACGCTATGTTTACCGAAATACCATAAAGTTTGCATGCAATGTCAATTGTCAAAGTATTTGAAAGGTTTCACATGTGGCATGGGCATGACGTTTGAAATGGGCGTATATATGTTTTTTCTGCGTGTCAACATAAGAACTTTTGATGCCAATAGAAGAAAGGATTTTTGCGAAACATCTATGAATAATTTCAAATCCTAAGCTGAATTCCCGTAGAACCCTTAAAAAAGCAGCTGGGCGGTATTTGAATGTAACCCTCACCTCTCTCTTTTCTATATATTAAAGAAAATATTTCTTAATATTAGTAGTTCGAATGTTTAAAAAGTCTTCATAGAAATTTGAAAAATGATCATTATGCTAGCTAACAAACATTTAACACCAAAATATTTGTTAAATGTGTATAAAACCATTTCCGTGTCAAAAGAGTGGCCCTCCCTAATCCCATTGCACCTATAATGTTTTTGGTCCTTAACCTTGTACTGCTGTATATTTTCATACTTTACCAATTCATAAAGCTATGGGTACTGCCGAATTATCATATTTACCCAGCAACCATTCACTTACAATTATCATTTCTTCCCTATAATATCCATCTTACTTACTCATTCTTGTTTACTTTCTCACCCATATAAATATTATGAAACCATTTTATTATCTCAAAATTTTTATTTTCCAAATGTAATACTGAACTATTTAATTCCAGACGAATCAATGCAGCCAGGGAAGATTTAGAAACGTCAGATTATTTTAAGTCATTTCTTATAACATTGAATGAAAGTTTAAATATTCTCACACATTCAAAGGTTAAGGAAATATTGTGTTTAGGACTTGGTCACATAGGTGAGTGTACCATATCACGATACCAGCTGGCTTTAGTTCTCTGCCTCAAAGACTATTTCAATCTTCAGTGCTCGGTGCATGATCCCATCTTTTACAGCGGCGAGTGCAAGATTCTCAAAGACTTAGATTTCACACTCATTCCGGAAAATCACGAAGGAAAACACTCCATCGCACCCGATGGAATAACTATTGTCTATCTACCTCACTGCCCCAAACAACTGACCAACAACTTCTTGTGGAAAAACTGGGGAACTACTTTGAAAAATTGTGTCCTCATCTGCAATAGTTTTATGTCCCTCGTTGAATCCCAATCCCAAAGAACTCTCGATAATGATGCTCCTTATATTTTAAATATTTACTCTTACATTCAAGAGTTTAGTTTAGTGAATAGTTTTAAATATAACGATATATTCAACGATACTTCAATACATATTTTTCCGGAGAGCTCTTTAAATCACATAACAGATAATTTCTGGACAAAACAGTCTGAGGATCCCGTTTATGAAGACGGAACTGAATTCATTACAGCTAACATTGTGAAAAAGTTGCAAATTTAACAGTTTTTTTTTATTTAAACCAAAGGATTTTAAAATGGCAGCAGTGGCTAAAATGCCAACTTTGAGAATCATTCGACAGCTTCTGTCAGAGGTCAGACGCAACAGTTCTGAAAAGAAATTGAAAGATTCAATACTTGCGCAGTATATTTTGGCTGAATGTCGGAAATATCAAACAACTGATTTGCAAACGTGCAAAGCGGAAGAAGAAATAAAATACTTGGCTCACACCTACTTGTGCTACTTGACAAGTAAAAAGAATTATGAAAAGATTAATGCCGAGTACTCCGGAAAAGGAGAAAGGACCGTCGCCGAAACAGCAAACCTTGTTGGATTTAAGTTACCCAATGACCCCAAGTGATTTAGTTTACATTAGCAACTAATATTGATTATGTTTGCTTAGATTTCAATGTTCCAACTCAATTTAAAACTGTCATACGTTGACAATTTAGTTTATATTGTCTGATTTAACCTTACATTTTTCACAAGTTTTTTGTAGAATGTTGAGTTCACAAAATATCTCAATAATAATCCAAGTACTATTTCACATATTTAAATGTCAGTTTTACAAATATAAAATACAAAATTCAGTTCTATTTTATACATCATTTAATCCGTATAACCTACAAATTTAACGTCTAAATTAACTTAATTACCAATTACACAGATTTAAAAGTTGTGAGTAAAGGCTTCACTAGATTTATTGTAGTGATTGATTTTTCCATAACCTTTATTGAATTCAAAACATAATATAAACTCTTTTCAAACATGAAAAGCCAAAACAAGCTCACCATTTCAGAATATCAACATTTATTATCTGATGTATTTCCAGAAACTCAATTATCTTTCAAATAGTTCAATATATATATTATTATAAATACACTTTACTATATTCTTGCAAAATATGTTTTGATTGTTATTCTCATCAGAGTTTATAATCTGAAACATTATTTTGTTGAGTATTCTCCCTCAGATATTAAAATACAATTTTGTTGTCAATCTCAGGAAATGTATAAAATTTATTTGCTTATAGTCATTAATAAATATCTTGTTATTCCTATTTTTTATTTACGCAAAACATATTTTGCATTAAATATATGATATAATAGACAATGTACAATAAATAACACTACATGTTGGTCTTATTGGGTCTTATTATTCATTGAATAAAAGTTTTTTTCAAAGTTTAACTCTTTTATTACTGATAGAGTCGTCAAGGATACATGGCACCTAATTTTTTACCATAACACGCACATGGTAAGTATGTAAGTATAAAATAAGATTTTATTGCAATTGATAAAATACTATCTGGAGTTGCCATACATTTTATTTTGTGTACTCCTTTTCAATATACTTGGCTATGGTACTGAGCTGCATGTTGCTTGTGCCTTCATAGATGGTCCCGATTTTGCAATCTCTATAGAACTTCTCTTGAGGAAAGTCCTTCGTGAAACCAACGCCTCCCATCCAATCTACGCATTTTGATGTCAGTGTTTGGGCGATCTCTGTAAAGACAATTCAATATGCTATATTGCAAAATTAAGTTATTTCATTTATTCTATTCCTCCAAATTAATCAGATATACAGTTGTGTCATGCTTTATGGATTACCTGGCCATAGTCTAATTATAAAAAAATTGAAGATTATTTATCGACAAAAAATGTAATAAAACAATTTGACTCCATGCATGTTGAGAAGCAATGAAATGAAATATTTTCAACTTAAAAAATAAATTTCTATAGCTCTGGTTCATTGAACAATTTGTTTTCTGTATTCTAATTATTAATTAAATAACCTTTCTTTAGTCCTAGTTTAGGTCACTATATTTTAGTTGAAAAGTGAATTGTATGATTAAATCGCAAATATTGAATACATTTCAATTTATTTTATGTATTGTATGCAAGAAATTTTCAACAATTACTTTACTTATTTGTTTTAGAGAATATATTTTATATTGAGCTATAAGTATGCCACCAGTGGCCACCTATTTGTCAGACAAATAATAGTAAATGAAGGAATTTGTGATATGTGTAACTTGAAATCTAAAGATGTATTGAATTTTATCGATATATTTTTATTTATAAGCAAAAAATACATTAAATATATGGGCAAAGACTCATATAATATAAATAAAAATATCCCAACACAAAATGATAATTTTTTTACTTAGCAGAAGACCAACCCACAAAACATTCAATAACGTTTATCATATATTGTATGTTTTTTTAAACCTAGTAGTCAGGAAAGGTGTATTATATGCCATGTAAGTATCTAAATTTTAACAATTTCAGTGTTATACTATATCTTACATTGTTTCTGAAAAATTTCAATCGTGTTTTACTCGAAATCGATAAATTGTGGCTTGAAGGTCTTCTGCTTAACTACTAGATCTACATATAGTTACTTGATTGAGATTATTGAAAGTTTCTATTTGTGATCTGAATTTTATCTTTTGGTAACTTTAAATTGTTTTTACACAAATATCAAAACTAATAGGAACATATTATTTATCATTGTACACAAAAGTATCATATTAATATGTACTGTTTAAATTAATATTGATTGAGTGCTTAATCATTAGTATGCCCACCTGATGCATAATATTTGGCCATGGCAGCCTCTTTGGTGAAGGGAAGACCCGCTTCCTTCATCCGTGATGCATTATATGTCAGCAGTCTTGCGCATTCTAATTTTGTGGCCATTTGAGCAATTTCAAATTGCATACCCTGTTTGGACAAAAGATTTAGTTAGGCATACAAGAGATATTAATTAGTCTGAATATTTACTGTAAAAATTATGGAATTTATTTTAGGTGCCGAGTTGTAAAAAGCACTCTGGATTCAAGACCAACAGAAAAGGTAATGTTAAGCGTCCGAAATCAATTATTTAACTAGTTTCGAACACTAAACATTACCTTTACTGTTGATTTTGAATCCAGAGTGCTCTTTGCAACTCAGCGCCTCATTTGAAGGATGTAATTTTACATTAAATGTAGGTTATTTAATTGGCTGATGACTAATTCTTGTAAAAACAGTATATCATAACCATATGTACCATATACAGTACCAAGAAAGAAATTACAAATACAAAAATGTGCTTCTGTTGTATATATATTTTATTTACCTGGAATGAAAATATCTTCTTTCCAAATTGCTTTCTCTCTAATGTATAAGGAATGGTAGCATCCAAGCAACCTTGGCATAGTCCCACCATCTGGGCACCGATTCCGATTCTTCCCTCATTCAGGAATTCTGCTGAATATTTGTAACCTTTTCCATATTCTCCTAGGATGCTGGATTCGTGGACACGAACATTATCGAAGTGAACCATACATGTTCCGGATGCCCTGATCCCTAGCTTGTTTTCTGGCTTCGCTACTGACAATCCTGGAGTATCTCTCTCTACAAAGAAACCTGTTATTCCTTTATAACCCTAGAAATGAATGACACCGTTTTAATAATCATGTTTCATCTTAAATATAGTCATTTTTTATTGGCCCACATATACATGAACTAATTTAGGGATTTTCTTCATTAATAATAAAATACTTTTTGTGTCAAGTTTAATATTACCTCTTTTATAATTCAGCACATGAAAATTTCAGAAATAATTGATTGTATTGAATTTTCGCTCCATTCCATTTGCCACAATGTATTGCATATACAAGTGCGTCTAAAGAATTTCTCAGAGTAACTAAATAAATCAGTATCATAATAACATTTTCTTTTATTTATGTTGTTCAAATTACACATATTGTTATTAAAATCATATTATGATGAAAGTTGCTAAATATTATAATTGCATGTGCTCGTCACTACTCATAAGTGAGATAGAAAAGAATAATATTGTGATTAGCTGATACTGCAAAATGTTTTTGATTATTTAGAACAAACAGCAGCGTGTTATAGATCAAAAATATCACTTGAATATTTAAAATTATCTTAGAGATTGATATCAAGAATATATAGGAAAACAAACTAAAAAAATGTGAAAACACTACCGCAGATGGATCAGCATTCGCCATGACGATGAAAAGTCCTGCCACGTCAGAATTAGAGATCCACATTTTGGAACCATTGATGATATAATCACTTCCATCTTTTTTTGCCGTTGTCTTTAGTGCAAATGCATCGGATCCGGACAGAGGTTCCGTCAGGCAAAAACTGCCAGCCTGAAATTGTAAACAATGTTATTTTCTACATAAATAATATAAAAAAACAATCAAAACTTCTTTACTTAAGAAACCTCAATGCGTCCTAAATGTCAAAAATTCGACAAATACTTTAGGCTCTTACTGTTCATAGCATTGACAGTTATTGATTGCAATTATCATAAGACAGTTCTTTTTGTCACTGTCATCTTCTGTTATATCAACAGAAATTAATCATTTTACTACCATAATTAATAAATAAATGAAAAGGCTACTTTATTTATTATTTTAATTTCTTACAACATATTTATAATAATATACATTTGGTACATAGTAACATGATAATATTCTCAGACTTGGATGCTATCTTTATAAACAGTGGCGTAGCTACCAAGGAGCGAATGAAGCAGTTTCCTCCAAGCACACAAATTGGGAGGGGTGCAAGTAAAATTTATAGTTACCATGAGCACTAACAAAAATGAGAAATCAAATCTCTGGAAGAAAGTCTAAATTTTTAGTCAGTGTGAGAGCTATACAAAGGCGAAATTAAAGGGGGCGCGACGATTTTACTTACCCAAGGGCGCTGAACATGTAGCTACGCCACTGCTTACAACAGAAAGATCTTAAGCAGGCGACAACCAAGCTTTGGAGATTAAAAACATTAGTAAAAATAAGTGCCCAGTGGCCAGAAAGTAAGTCCGTACACTTCAATGATCAAGGTTGCATAATATTGTACTTGACAACAAAATATCTATCAATAAAATATACATTAATTGTGGATATAAAATTATTATTATACTATATTGCACTTACATATTTGTTGGCCAATAGAGGTAAGTATTTAGCTTTCTGTTCTTCTGTGCCCAATCTGATTACGAGAGAGTTGACTAAGGTATTGTGAATGTCGACATAGGCAGACACCGCGGGGTCCACTCGGGATAGTTCCTCCACGATGAGCATCATCGTTGTGAAGTTGCATCCTGAACCTCCATATTCTACCGGTGTTTCTATTCCCATTAGCTGTAATTAATCTTTTTTTGTTACAATTGTATTTTTTCAAATTGATATATTACGATCATGACATCAATATTTGTAATGTTCTCCTTCCCGGTTACTTGTATGCAGAAGTAAGCTAGATGGTTTGCAGAGACCAATTTGTCTTTATTAAATTCATTGATTTTTGGAATTTAAATAAATCACAAATACCATAATTAAATTAACGTTTCATTGAATACACAGAGAAAACTTTAAAAATACTTACACCATTATCAAAAAGCATTTGTCGGACCGAGTCATCAAATTTTCCTTCACTATCCATTTTCTTGACGAATGGTGCAATTTTTTCATCTGCTAATTTTCTCACTGAAAGAAAAATAAAATGATTCCTAGTTTTTCAATAGCATTTTAATAAAGATCGAATATATATATAAATAAATAAACACCTACAATAAGAGGACTTTTAAAACAATCCAAATATGCACGACTGGATGCCCAAAGAGTTGAACAATTGGCTGACAATTAATTCTTGTGAAAAAATGTATAAAAAGTCGATGCAATGTGGAGACCTATATATTCCATTTCTGGGTGCGTCTTCTTGATATTGTTGAGATCCATATGCTTGATTTTCGTAGCATACCTACATGGTTAAAAAAAAATGATACATCTTGTTGCACATGCTCTCAAAAAAAAAGACAAAATCGCATATAAAATCCATTGTTAAGCATTTTAGCAACTTTTGTTTTTTTTGCTCAAAATAAGTCGTTTTATTTCAAAGTTATAACATGTTATTATCATAATACGCGATAAAAATTAATATATTTTACATTATGTGACTGTCACGATAATATTGTAGATTACGCATTGACGAATGGAAGGATAATAAAAATAAATGATACTAACAAACGTATTAAATTGTAGTTTGTAGCCTGCTGCTTTTACATTCATTTTCTCACTGTAATCAACTTGTAACTCGAAAATGAAAATTTATTTTTATTTGTGTAAATTTGTGATTCGGATTATATTAAACATTGTTGATTTTATAACATTATTTGTTCATACTATTCTTATTATATCTGTGGTTTAAATGTATCTATACATTTTTTGAAGCTTTGAAGCTGGAAATTGCGGGCTCGATTCCCATAGCTGTCAATTTTTTTCAATATACGTATTTCACTCATCTATTTTGAATATCCAACGTACAAATTACATTTAAATATGAGGAAAATATAATTTTGTCTGTATATAATGTATGGCTATTCAAATTAGATTCAGAACAGTGTCGCGCCGTGAGTATAAGGCGCCCTTGTCCAACTTTTTTTGAACCATTTCTTTACATATTTTCACTGATAATTTCTTACCTTCGTTGAATACTTATACAAGTATCGTGTATTCTATAGTGTACTTGTTTTAATTACGCTAATATTGTGTCACGTAGAAAATACTGGCGATTTTATTTAATATTTCTCATAAAAAGGCGCCCATAATATCCAGGCGCCCTTGTGCTCATAATTTCACTATAGACGTATTCCTAACAATACTGTGATGCATATTTCATGGATCTTTCTATATACGACTTGACTTTGAATTGATAAATTCACAATACAAACAGGGCACCATTTTTGTGATATCCAAATACATGCCTACGTCAATACCGTTATTATTAATTTCGAGTGTGTTTATCAGCCGGTTGCGCCAGAAACAATTTATGAAAAATATTTTGAAAACATTATTATTTTATCTCCGTTCAATTTTGCCTTGCACGAAGTCGTACAATTCATACATAACATCTTCACATACGTATAAACACACAGGCATATAAAATTATTATGTATTTACGATTACTATTGGAAACTTTTAATGAGTCTAATTTGCTATAATTACACTAACAATCGAGATAGTCAAATTCTCTTGCAAGTAAGTAATTATTTAATACGCCATATTGATATATAATATGATTCCGTTTTCTTACAACTAAACTATTATAACTATAAAATTACGTCTATTACTCGATACAAATTGATGAATATTTTTAGTACGAAACGTGTTTCGTTTTCTTCGAATGACCCACATATATCGAGTGAGAGTGGAGTCTAAAGGCTCAGAACCAATCAATAATGCTCGATGAAAAATAATATCAAACGTAAAACAGTATGTGTAATTCCAAACAGTTCATCGTTTACGTCCCGAGTTTTGATTTTTGGCGTCTTCAAATTATAAATATCATTGACGATGAAGCTGAGCAAACTATCAATGCAAAATATAAATATTTTTATATCATTGAAAAAGTATCCTATTGTAAAGAATCGTGAAATAAGTGGTATCGGCAAGTTGTTTCAACACGTAAGTACTATTATTTAGAATAAACATAATATTTTTTTTGAACTATGAATAACAGATTCTAAATAAAATGAAACTGGGGGAATTATATATTGGTTTAGGTAAGTAAACGACATCCTTTGCTTATTTCATGGTACGGACAGACAATTAACGAAATTACATAATTTTTTAAATTCATTAGACGAAAATATTAAATTCACGTTAGAAGTCGGTGGTAATAGTGTTAATTTTCTTGATCTTAGCATTAGTATTGTTAACGACAAGTATGATTTCCACGTTTACAGAAAACCAACATTCTCGGATTGTGTAATCCCTAATTCTTCGAATCATCCCGTAGCATATAAATGAGTAGCTTTTCATTCTGATTTACATATATTAGTATCCTTGCCCCTAAGTTTAACAAATTTTAATAAAGAATTGTTAGTAATCAAACAAAT
>JAGVSQ010000442.1:0-39745 GCA_022683975.1 Rhyacophila evoluta | reverse complement strand
AAATGATTATTAGTTATATTTAAACCATATTCGCTCTAAAATTCAAGGATAGCCATCAATTACAAAATATTATAAAAATTAAAATACGCAACAATTTTATCATGTAAAAACCAATCAAAAATTAAGTAATATCGGACAAATTGTATGAGAAATTCGTGTATCAGTGGTCTTGACTCAGGTGTATGGCAATATACAATATCTAGTTTGGCGGGAGAAATTGACAACCAGTGTTGTTTACTTTTTAAGGTTAAAAAGAACTGACACAAATTTTACAAATATTTTTAACTGTCGAGGCTACTTATTTTTTACTATAAAGAGTAATAGATTATAATGATATTACTCATCGATAATTTAATTTCTAAATCGTGGCCATGCCGGTTTCAAAAACTATAATTTTCATGGACAGCGACGGTGAAGATTGTGATGTGGAAATGGGATCTAAATCTCTCTTAACGAAATCATCTAACAAAGGTGAGGCTGGAGTTAAACGCAAAAGTCCTGTGTTATCGGACAGCGACTCAGAAATATTCGATACTAATTCTGAAAATAGAAGAACAAAGTCTAAAAGTACTGAGACAGAATCTGATGATTCGACAAATAAAAGGTCATCGACTTCTTCCGAAGATGATATTCAATCGGATTTAAAACACGAAAAACGACATAAAATTACAAAGTCGTTTACCTCCGATAATTTTGACAATTCAGAACGTAAAACATCAAGTGAAAATGACGTGACATCCGATAATGATAAAAAAATACGTGTGCAATCGAAAGTAAAACTAGGGATATCTAAAGATGCTACTTGTAGTGACTCTGATAGCTCTTTTAATGAAGGAAATGAAGCTAATATAACAGAAAATGTGGTCAATAATGACTCTGATAGTGAAACTGGAAAAGTATCTCCAATTTTATCTGAAAGTGAGGAAGAAATAATTATTGTCAAGATGAAGAAAAGAGTAAATGCTGACAAATCGTTAATAGATAGCGATTCTGATAACTCGAATTCACTTGTTAAAAGCAAAAATGAAAACATCAAAAGCAATGACAGTTCTGATGAATCAAATTCGGAGATTAACAGTAGTTCCAAAACTAATAAATCTAGAATAATACGAGCAATAGACACTGAAGATGAAGATGATAGTAATCAATCGAAAAATTTAGTTGAAAGTAACAAAAGTAAATCAAATAGAATTAAAAACAAAAGAACGACTATGACTGATAAATTTAAAAATAGATTCTCAAAAAAGGCTGATAATGTTGCCATAATAGATGCCAGAGACAATTGTGAGGAAAAAACTTCTGAGAAGCTTCCGCTGTTCTCTAAACCAACTTCGTCGGGTCTCTACGATCCTGAAAGTTCAAGCGATGAAGAAACTTCTCAAAATGAAATTGCTGCAAAACAATTGGCTAAAAATATCCCTCTCAAGTCGAATATATCAAATCTTTACGATTCAGAGAGTTCTGATGATGACAAAATGAATAATAAATCCAGAAATGAAAGTGACTATCAAACGCAAGAAACTGTAGCTACTAAAGTTAAAAACTTGAAGAAATCCGCAGCAAAACATAATAATAAAGATACAGTTATTGAACCTAAGGCTCAAAGGGTAAGAACTTTTTTAAGCATCCTGTTAGATTAACTCGTTCAATGCTGAACAGTGTTCATAATTATAATAATTATCCTTATTCCTGTAATATACAAGCAACCCCCGTTTATTGCGAGGGTTACATTCAGAACATGGTCATGACCAGCAAAATTTTGCAATCAGCAGGGTATTTAAAAAATTAACATGTATTGGTGTTTGTTTATATTACTAGAAATTTATATCAAATAAAACATCCCCAAATAGATTGACTAAAATGTTTTCATGCCTTATAGATGTCTGCTAAGCAAGCTATGGAGCAGATGAAAATGATAAAGAGTGAATCAGGAAGAATGCTCAGGGAGAAACAGGTGGATCTTCCTTATCACAAACCGAAACAAATTACGTTAAAAGACATTTTGGAACGAAAGAAAGTCAACACTACCACCGGAAACCAAAGGCTCAGTTTAAGAATGAATGAACAGCAACTCAAAGAATATGCGTAAATACAACTTTTTCTAATCACAATTGGTATAATGCAAATGATAATTTCATTTTGGTCTATACTCCAATTCTTATAAATGAGGGGATTAAAAGCAAAAACACTTCTGTCCATATCAAAATCATTAAAGTGATATATTTTATTAATCTTAAACACATAATTCTGAATTTAAAATCAATTTCCATCAAGCACCATCAGTCGAAAATATTAATTAATTAAACACATAAATTTCCGCAACACCATATATAATATCTATAACAGCTTATTCATACAAAACTATTAAAATAAGCAATTAGAATGCTGCCTTTGAATTTATTTGATTTTCCACAATATTTCTGTGATGGACTCTGGCGTCTTTTGCTTTTAACCCCATTAAGTAGAACTCATCAGTCTGTAAAAGTGCCATCAAACAGTTGACTGATCCGTATAAATATACCAGAATGGGCTTCAAAGAAAGAATGCATAATGTGAACATTAAAACTCATTTATTTATACAAATTAGAATATTGTAGTCATACATATATTATAACATAAATCTTTATTTTTAGAAAACAGCTTGAAGATAGGGAAAAAGAAATGATCGAATTGTGCAAGAGTGAAAGTGAAGAGGAGGAAGAAGTTCCTCCAGAATCAGAATCAACCATAAATCAGGCTGAAAAAAGTTTGAATGATCCGGAAAATGTTACAGCTGCAACTTCTGCAGACCTTACCAGCACGTGTAAAAATCTTCTCAGTCAGTTTGATGAAGTGGAAGAATCGACTGCAATGACATCAATCCAAAATAATTTAGAAAATACCACAGTTGAGGAGTTTGAAAATAATCTTAATAGTGTACAGGAGTCTCCTAATAAGTCGGATGAAATGATTGATTCTCAAAACACAGAAGAACTATTAAATTTGCCGTGTACTTCTAAAGAAATTATTGAGATAAACTACAAACCATGTGAAGAATCAATTGTAGAATCGGAAGATGTTTCTCAAATAAATATGAAAGATAATATCACGAATCAAAATAATAGTTCAGGTGATACAGAAATCGTAAAACTGGTTTCTGAAGGTGAAACATCCAGCTTCACCAATAAATCTAACAATGATATTGATGATATTGAAATGTGTGATGAGGAAGGGGATTATAATATTGATCAAGATTCCAGAAAGTGTAGTAAAAATGATTCCGAAGATTCGGAGATAATCAATTTTAAAGAATCTGAATTATTTCTGAAGTATAACTCCAAATCTCAACCTAACAGTAAGTAAAATTCATCACCAAATTGACTGCATGATTTTGTCTTCATTACTATTTTATTATATACAACTACACTCGGACCTCGTGCAACACGGTCTTATGGTTCCAGAAAAACGTCATGTAATACAAATCCGTGTTAAACGTGGTTTGAAATTCATACAAAATTAGGGTACGCGTTCCAAAAAAATGTCAAGTTCAATTATATTGTTTATTTTTATCAACAATATAAAAATATGCGTTTACGTATATTACAATTCTTAGGTAATAATATATAATAGATCACTCATCATCAACACTATTTATTCAACTCCTTTTCAAGATGGGTTGTAAGTTTTCATTATCAGAAGACTTGACAATTTTTGGATTTAACTTTTTAAAACTGTAATAAGCGCTTGTCTGGTTTTAGTGTGTAAATCTTTATGTATTTCATAATGGGATCATTTTCTATAAAATAATGTTCTAGTTTATCAGCTAACCCCAAAACTTCATTTATTGTTTTTAATGTGAAACATGTAGCTGCTTCGCTGTAACTGTTATGGTAGATTCATCATTTCAATTAGTTTTTAGCACAGTCCTTCAATATTTCTTCTATATCTTGAATGTCCAGGTCATCAAATCCTTCTCCACACAATAACACGATAAATGTTAATTGTCTTTTCGTTTCCACCTTCTATTGGTCGTACAACATCTTCTCCAGTGACTACTTCTGGCCACATTTATCACCAACCAGCATTTAAAGAGGTTTTTTCATTTCTTTTTACTATAAACCTAGTCAAATATGACGAATAGAATATTTTTGCAATGGCATGATCCACGAGTGTCCAAATCAGACATGTTAATAAATTTTGAAATGGTTTTTTTCTAAAACCGTTTTATACAACATCCGGATGTATATTTATTATAACCATCAGCCTATATCAATAGAAGAATAATCAGGATGAATGTTTAGCATATATATATGATAATAAGAAATATACATCCAGTGAAAACTGATTTTTAGGGAGATTGCTTTTGATAACAGGGAAACAAAAAGAAATTCAGCTCAAAGCTTACTAAAAAAGTTATTAAATATGTTCCCACAATAGAAAAAAAAAATGCTAATTCTAGATGTTTCCAAAAAATACTGTAATTTATTACTTTTAGATCAAAGCAGACCAAAACTATTGAGCCAACAAATTGAATGCAGTCTACCGAATGTGAAACCAAAATTAACTGGTTCTCCGGGATGCTTCATTGATTTCTCATCAGAACCGGTTAAAGAATCAGGATTGGAATTGCTCAAAAAACGATTCTTAATACACTCTGCAATGAAGACAACACTCGAAATGGAAAGGGGAAAAGAGAAGAAGTAATTTTTTATTATTAACAAAATAACTTTAGATCACACCATCTACTGGCAAAAACTTTTAGTACTATATAAAGATGGACAGAATTTTACATATTCAATTACTAGTCATCCTTTATATTATTATTCAGGAGGAAGGGGAACTTCGCAATTGGTTATCCTTTTTATATTAATATATTAACCTATTAAATTATAATCTAGTATAATTATTTAAACATTACGTCAAAAAAACATAGTTGTTTATTTTACCACCAAGCTTGGTCTTTTAAGCAGCCAACATTTCTTCTGGTTGTCCAGAACAGAATGGTAATCACACTTAGAGGGTATTCGAGTTGTCCAACCAGACGTTGAACCTATCGGGCCATCAGACTTGCTTGCCACAAGGGCGAATTTCATTGCTTTTAAAAAGATTGTGGCGTCATGCGGCAAGCGTGATGATCTCTTCACATAATTGCCTGACATTCTCGTCAAATGAAGTAGATCGCTTCTTCATATCAAAGATTTGGGATATGCCTAATTAAGATCAGGTATAAGGATGTGGCGGGTGAATGGAGGCACATTTAAATAGTTATTTATTTCATTGTATGAGTTTTGTATCATTAAAATTAAATATAATCTGAATTTATTATGTAGAATACAGCCGGGAGCGTGTCATATGAAGCTGAAACGAGACTTAGAAGAGCAAATATCTGAACGCAGATCACTGGAATGGGCTAAAAGGATCGAAGAAGAAAATCAGAGGAAACAAGAGCTAAAAGAACTTAATGGCGGTGATCTTTCAGAATGTGAAGACATGCTTGAAGATGAAACTAAAAAATATGGAGCCAGTAAAAATGATGACGAAGAAAAAGAAGAAATAGATGATAAAAGCAGTTCTGAAGAAGAATCAGAAGAAGATGAAATGGACGTTGTTATCAAAGACAAGAAGCGTAAAGATACTTGTGGATTTATTGATGGAGAAGCAGAATTGGATGATGAAAATGATTCAGGAGATGAAGATGAAAGCAGTCCCGAATCTGATGATGACTTAGCGACCGATCCACAAGCCATTAAAAAGACACGTATTTTGAAAGCATTTGAAGATTCTGACAGCTCAGATGCAGAAAATGACACAGTAAAAATTGACGATGTCAAAAATTGTCAGGTTGATAGTGAGAAAAATGATTTAATGAGTACTCCATCAAAGGCAAGAACATACTCCAGTGACATGTTCTCGAGTCAGGCTGTTGATAAAAATGAAAGCTTCTCCCAGGATTGTAAGTAAATTTTTTTTGTACAGAAATAAAATGTGAGAAATTAATGATTTGAGTCTGGAACTCTATTTTTTGCAAGAACTGTTCAGCTAATCGATTCACCAATTTGACATTCATGTATCTCATTTAAGTATTAATTAGTTGATTATTTATGAACTGATTATTACATGGGATTTAACCCTTTCATTGGTGAGCTATTTTTTTATGCACACATATTTTAAACTCGAAAATCTTTCACTGCTATCAATTCAACTAATATCATCAAATCAATCGAAATGAATATCTCAATTTCCAAACAATGTACATAATAAACTAAAAAGTTATTCTAAATTGGTAAGAATGTGTATAAAAGTACCACATGTGGCTGCTCCCGTTTCGGAACACTTGAGAACAAATTTGAACCCATATGAGTGATTCATGTGAAATTTTATGGTTTTTTGTGAATAGCTCAATATTGAAACATTTTCGTTTATTTACAAACCATAATAATCACAGAAAGAGCATGAGGGAATTTTTCAATGTTCAACACATCTTATTTTTACTCATTTTTTTTGTAATGTCTAAGTTTTTTTTCTATTCTAAAAATATATAATTGTAATTACTTTCACATCTCATTGATAAATCTATCTAGTATTTATATTAAAAGAAATAACATTTTATGAAAAAATAACAGAATAGCTTTGAAAATAAGGTGACAAGGCGCATGAACATACATGAACGCCCATTGTAATCAAAGGGTTAAACTTGTGCCGTCCAACTGCAATTTATAAGGTGCCCGCTTTTAAACAAACAATTATAAATATAAATCTCGACACTTATTACTTTTCTCTCCAATCTAAATCTTAATTTATGGCTAGCTTCAAAAACTTATTTCTAAATAAAGTTGTCAAAATTACAGGGGAAGACGAATTACCTCTCGGTCAGAAATGTATGGCTCCTGATAGAACGCCAATCCTCAAAAGGAGCGAGAGTGGAGGCAGCGATTGCTTCACAAATGCCGGAGCATCCCGTCAAGGGAGATCAGACCTAGTCAATCTCGTTTCGCCGCTCATCAAATTGACAGCCGTCCAGAGAATTACTTCAGAAACCGATAGCGTAAGTAATAGTTTTTAACATGCCATAAATGCATAATCTGGTGTTTGTTCAGTCAAATGGAATTACAGTGATTGCTATCAGGGGCGAACTTATTATCAAATCAATAAAAAAAAACCTTATCTAAAAGATGTCTTGTAATAATTTGAATTTTGATATAACATTTAAAATGGTAGTTATTCATTCATTACCCAATGGACAAATAGTCATAGAAGTGAAATATGTTTGAATTGATTTTGATTTTTTTATTTTATTTATTTATTAACTTTATACATGTTGTAATATCACAAATTATAAGTGTAATACATTAACAACACGATATACATATGGTTATAACAAACATATTAAAATATAAAAAAAAAGAATAAAGAAAGAATTTTCATTATTTAATAGATATTGGACCAGTCAATGTCTCCAAGCTCATCAATGCTTGCATCATCACCTAAAACCACTTCTCCACATGCTGAAGGAAAATGGATAAACCTACAAAAGAAACTGTTTATGGACTCTGAAGGACTGCAGGTACTATTATTATAATAATTAAAAATAGATTATATGAATTTGTTTGATGGCCAAGGCGCAGGCATAGATTTAGAAGGGTTTGAAGTTCCTGATTTCTGTAGAAGAATACGGAACAATACTAGAAAAAAAGTAGCCAAAAAAATGTTGTATAGTGGTTAGAAGTAGATGAAGGTGACCCTGGGTATCACATCAGGATTGAAAGTGAAAAACAAAGCTATGGGATTAGAAAATTTTATAACATTTTCGTAATTTTAGACAGTTGTTTATAAAAAAACAGATGTCAATTGTGAAAAGAAAACTTGATTCTTTTATTGAAACTTCACTGGTTTTGTATCATGCTGCTTATTTTCTCAATAAAACAATTTATATATCATGGACTTTCGGATTTAACCCACTTTGGGATATCCCCTCACCTGAATTAGTCTGTTATATTGTATTTATAATTTGTTTATCAAAGTCTAGAAAATGATGATATCCAAACATGAACAGATTGAAACAATATTTTTTTACAGGACAGTCAAGAACTTGCTAACTTGTGCTCGGGAAAGTTTCCAACTCATCTAGCTAATACGGCAACACAAAATTATTCTGAAGACAAAATATCAATATCAGGCTTATTCTGTGACAATCAACCAAAACACAGAGACGAACTCACGCAAAACACTGAAAATGAACTCATGGAATTATGCACTGGAAAGTTTGTAGGAATTAATGATGACACAGAAAATAGAACTATTACCAATGTAAGTAACCTGTAATTTCCTTTACACGGTAAAAGTGTTTACTGTTTGGTGTAAAATATTCAGTAAAAAATAAATAAAAGATCATCTGTCGTCTTTCAACAATCTTTATATTTAAGAACCAATTGACGAAGCCATTATAGATAATGACTGAATATTGTGTGGTGGAAGTCCTTTTCCTGGTTGCAAATTTGATAGGCCATCCATTTTTAAACTTAAAACCGTTATTAAGATAATATCTCTGCATTTGCAGCTTATATCTTTGTTGTACAACGTGTATTAAGTTGTATACATTTTTTCCGAAAAAGGCTATTTTGAAAATACTGAGATTTATGTCCTTTTTCCTTTCTACAGTCAATATAACAACACTAATTTTATATTCTAGAATACATCAATGGAAACCGAAAAGATATGCCTATCCTGGTCAGAATCTGTGAACACCGAAACAATCAATATCGCCAATGCCTTTGACGATTCACCAACATCAAACTCCAACATTTTGAATCCTTCAACTGCAAATTCCACTTCTGATATTGTCAAATCTCCTTCAAAATTATCTGTGAACACTACAAATTCGCAATCCACAAAAGATGTAAATATCGTTCATAAAAGCAAAGTTAAATCTATACAATCATTCTTCCAACCTAAACCGAAAGAGCAAATCGACACTACTACAATTCCTGACGTCACTAAAGATATTCCTGAACCATCAGAGCCGTTGATGCATAAAAAAAAATATGCCATATTATCGTCATCTGATGAAATGCCGCTTGACCAAGCTGACAATGAGAATAGTGCCAAAAAGAAGGTACTCAAATCCAAAAAGGAAAGAAACAAAATTAATTCCAGAAGAGCTCGGCCACTGCAGATTTCAGGTATTCTAATGCTGTGTTTTAAGATTATTTAGGTATTTCTATACTGATAGCATGCCTGTCAAAGTCATGCAAAAATGAAAGCCGATTGTCTTATCCCTTTTAAGCTATACTAACCTTTTCAATAGGCTTCAAAAAACTTTGTGGCTGTAAAACCTAAGTTTTAATTAGCAATTAATATCTTATATCAAGATTACAGATGACAAATTCATTGAAACCTGTGGATCCATGCTCTCAATCCAACCATATGAATTTACTCTTTTAAAGAACTTCAAAATTTAAAACTCATAACCAGAAACACAATACTCATTTGTCTTAACTACATTATTAAAATTATATACTTCTGATCGTTACGGTGAATGTAGTGTACCTTTTATTGCTTCCCATCAAGTTCCAGTGTCTTCAACATTAACTTTATTGTTCTCCTACTATTGTAAATGTTTCAGATGATGATGATGATGAAACAGGAGAAGAAGACGAAGATTTAGATTCCGACAACATGTCTGATACAAATCTTGGTGAAAATGATGAAAAAATTGTGGAATATGATTCTGAAGAAAATGAGGTTATTAACAGTTCCGATAATTTGTCAATGCTATTATTTTCACAATTTATTTTTTCTTAACAATAATTTTAATAAGATAATATAAATATAACGGTATTGTTTAAAGTACTCTTATGTGACTGCATCTATTATTTAGTTAAAATTAATAATGAAAAATTTATTCATTATATCCCTAGATCGAAGCACTTCCAGATATAGCCCCCCCGAAACCTAAAAGGCCAAAGACTTCTGAATTTTTCGATCACGAAGCGGAGCTTACTTCAGAAGATGAATGGAAAGGTTCAGGAGATGAAGATGAAAGAGGTTTGGACGTCTTAGAATGGGAAGAAGGTGATGCTGATCAATTTGATCAAAGGGCTGTTAAGAAACAACTGGAAAAAATACACATGTGAGTGGCTGATACTGATGACTATAATTCGCTAGACTAATTTTTCTAGAAGCTTCTTCAATGCATCAAAATACGGTGCTGGTTTTATCACTTCATCTATCAAGATAGCTTCAATCAAACCTTTATTGATTTAATTTACAATATCTTTTTGCAGATATTTGTTGTCAACATCAATGAATTTGTCTATTTTCAGGCGAGAAGTTTTAGATCAGGATAAACGAGAAGTGAGGCTACTTCAAGAAATGTTGCTAGAAGACGGTGATCTCGAAGGTGGAACCAGAGAAAGAAAATTCAGATGGAAAAATGTTGGTTCGTACAAATCCTATATTATTTTCCAATTTATTATTGTTTTATATTAATACTTTTTGTTATATTCTTGTTCTAAATGCTTTAAACCAATAATTTGTAATATTTTTAATGCATAAGAAAATATAATAAAAAAATAAAATAGTTTTGCTTTTAAAATACTATCAATAATTTCAAATGATGATTTTTACTTTGGGTATGTTTCAGATAGTGGAATAGAAAGTGGTGCTATAGTCGGCGATGAAGATATTGATGGAATAGGTGAGGAAGAATTTCAATCTGAGGAACAATGGCGGAGACAAAGACATGAGAGAGAAACGTTCCTCAGACAAATGGTTTGTTACAGCTTAGTATAACCATAATATGGTAACTATTAATTTATGGAAATAATTACTCTTGATATTTTAAAATATCTTTTGTTCTCATTTATTTCCAATGCTACCTACGAAATGAGATTGACTGGCTACTGACGTCCGCTCAGCGATAAGAGTGTGTATAAGAACCAATAATTATTTATCCTTTTCTATAAATAATGTTGCTTTTGTTCACAAAAAATATTACTGATGAAATCAATGCACTGGACTCTTTTTTACACGGTTTCACAATAAAACGGTTCTACATCCCCCAAAATTCTTTCGCTTAAATTCAGTAAACCTGAAAATTTGAAAAGAAATATTACTCAGGCTCTAGATATCTTAAGTGATCAATGTGATGTCGTACCAAATTTGCGTAAACGGATTCGTCTATTGTCTGATAGTGAATAATATTTGCTATGATTTTTTTTATAAAATTAAAATACAATAAACAATAATGAATTTTATTTTTTGATATCCATTGATTTGTATACATGGAAACCTATCTACTGTTATTTTTATTGGTATACTTTTTTTACATAGTATTGCGTAGAATGTATCCACCATTCAAAAAGAGAGTCCAGTGGAAATACGACAGATATCTAAAAAACTTTATGACGGATACGACTAGTTCCATTAGTAGTTCTATAATATTCCAAACTGACTTCATTATCAGTTATATATAAATATAAATCTGTAAAACAAAATTGTAGACACCAAAAACCAAAAGAATTATAATTCAAACACCAATTAACATTTTGGAACACCGTTTATTATCATATCATAGTCCAACATGAAATTATCGACTATAAAACTTGCCATTTCCCACTATAATGTTGTGATGTGTATAGTGAACTGACAAAATTTTAAGTTATTGCAAAATCACAAAAAAGTACCCATATAAAACAGGCTCCTTCAGTAGAAATGTCATTATTATGTCTTACACATATTACTTTCATAACACTCATCTATCTCATCCCCTTTTTAGGAAAAAGAAAACAATGCGAAACACGTCCCTTCTCAATTGTCCCAAGAGAGTGCAGCTTACATAAAAACGGTCACCAGGACATCTCTGATTAAGAAATCAAATAGAGTGGTAAAACCTACTGTCAATCACCAAATAACTGATGAACCGGAACCATCAGAAGGGAAGTCTTCTAAATTAATCAAGGATCTACCTAGTCCAATCAAAAAACCTTTTGCATTACAGGTATGAACTTTCAATAGAATATTAAATAGTAGAACCTCAATATAACGGACTGATGCGGATGAGGGGGTATCCGTTATATTAAAATTGGTTTTCCGAATACATTTTTTTTTTTATTATTGAAAACATAAACAGCACAATGCATGGCTAGAGAAATTTCAAGAAAAGGATCAAGGCTTCTTTCACTTTTTTACTGATGTCCAATGTTTGAAAATTTTCCAGGATTGCTTGGTTATATTCATCCATATTATCAAATATATATCTGTCATCAATGTGATGAGAAAAAAATTTGACGTATCTGGTTAAATGAAAGTATCAAACAAGCCCTTTTGCGTTTCTGTATAGAGCCATTCCTAAAATCAAATATCACCAATTCCATTATTCTGTAGAATGAATCTAATAAAAAATAAACTGCGCATAGACTTGATCCAAATTGCATATTTTTAATTAAATTATTGACAGTTGAATAAATTTATCTTCAGAGTAACGTGAGAGGATCATTCTTATCTCGGGGTCAGGGTGCCCTCAACCGACTTGCACTACTCACCAAAAATGGGCCGCAGACAAATGATAAGCCCAAAAATTTGAGCTCACTAGGACCAGGAAAGAAGGGTAATTTCGTGTTTGCCGCTGTCAGTCCACCCTGCCGTGAAACTATGGAGGAAGAAGTCAAGGTTATTAAATTCAATTAACTTTTACATTATCCAATAATAAAACATTTCTTATCTTTATGGTGAAATATCTTAATTCTTCAAAACTGGTCTTGATATTTAGATACATTGGTTTTGAACATAGCAATTTTAGCTTTGATACCATTACCTAGATCTTCATATAAATAGGCTAGATCAGTCTTAACACAACCTTTTGGGGCAGATATTATTGATCCACTGATACGCATAACGGGCCATGATTAGCAGAAAGTGAAAAACAAAAACATATCTTACTAAAATCGCTCTATTTTCTAAAATACCAGTTATTTTTAAAAGAAATTTTGAATTCACACTTACTACACATTGTTGTGTAGTTTTATGTATGTTTTTAATGCCACGTGAGTACACAGTGGTCAACACAGATTGTAGCGAGTTTTTATAAAAAATATTATTTTCACTCTAAACATGAATTATACACAAAACCATTATTCTAATATTTGGATACGGTATGATACTTATGAAAACACTCTCCCCATTATTTATATTTATCGTTGAACATTGTAAAAAATTTCAACTACAGATAAGTGCTGCGGAAGAGAATGAATAAAATATATTAATGACAACCAAAATAATCAAAATATCACAACACTGTCAACAAGAACTCAAGCAGATAATAATAAATATCTCTCGTTTTCAGCTGGCTAAGAGGAAGGCAGCATCTGATATATCAACGCCTGTACTAATCAAGAAAATACGCGTGAGCGAAAGCACTACATCGAAATCAAGAAAGAGCTTGATGGATCATATAGATTAAATTTAGAAATGTATTTTTTTATTGACATTAAATCATACTGTATCTGTATGGTTTGTCTTCTTCATGTGTCTTATTCATTCTAGAATGTTCAAAATTATTTTAAACTTGTTAGAGATTGTGACTGTACACACAAATTACTGTTGCAGTAATTCCCCTAGTAAATTTCACTGTGCATCTTAACAATCTTGCCCTTAAAAATTCTGCTTGAAAAACAGCTCTATACTAATCCGGTAATTTTTATGGTTTTAAATTTTTAAACTACCTTTGGACATATTTTAAATGATTTATAACTTACCTATTTAAAGTTCTAGCCTTTTTAAAAGTATTTTATATACGAATCTTAAACTTTTATCAAAGGAATGGCACGTCACTGCTGCTGCTGCATTTTAAGTGACCAACACAGCCACAGAATTGTAATTTATTTGGTTCTTTTATCGAGATAAATATTTCTGTCCCTAAAATTTCGCATTATTTCCACAGTATATATATAAAAAAGAAATGGAAAAAAATCATTGCAAAATAATTTATACAAGGCAGAAGATATAGGCTAACAATTTGGTGATTACCGTATGCTTCATCACCATTTTGGAAAATCACCACATCGCACAGAAAGCAAGCTGGAAGACGAGAAAGAAGTTCATGTTAATAACAAAATTAAAGAACCAAAACAACACTTCTTCTATGTAAATTTTCAATAATATATTTTACAAAATGACAATACACGTAATAATAAGTTATAGAATATTTTATTGAATTTGTAAATATTAATAAAATCTGATTATATATTAAGTGTAATAACAATAAGAATTTACTATTTATAAAGAAATTTGATTTATTTCCATCTTTCATTTCATTGTATTATATTACAGAATAACTATTAAATCCAACAATGCCATAGAATTGTGATATTATTTAATACCCATAAAGTAAACTGACCGAGATGGGCGCCCAACACTAATCTATGGGTCACAGGTTCGACTGTGTATCTGTATAAAATTAATGCTTCTTCAATGTGTATTTGGATGCTGAATATGACCCCTTAACGTTGAAAGAATAGCTAACAAACACTTCTCACATGCTCTTTCTTATTTTGGAATAAACATGTTGTATTACGCTTGCTAATTTTCAAATCACAGATTTGAATGACTGATACATTGAATTAGACTATTGTAAATATCAAGTCACAGGAAACATGTTATTTTATTACTTTAGATGGATGAGAACACCATACTTGATGCAAATAAAATTATCCCTCCGCCATAATAAAAATGTACAGTAAGGTAAGTTTTAGCCCTAATATATTTATATATATAAAGACTAATAGTTATCAGTACAATAAGTAAAGTAATAATTATTTTATTGATAATTATAAATAATAAAAAAAAAAAAATGTGTTTACAGTTTTGTATAAATTCATTTTGATCTATATCCAATTTTTTGTTTCTACAAATTGGTTTACTATATTATGTGAACAGGAGAAAATATTAATAATATTTATGCGCAAAATGCTATGAATAACAGCTTCTTACTAGGCTATGTCAATATAAAATTGTTTCATAGATAAGGAAATGCAAATAAACTCATTAAGATAGACTTTAATATGAAAACTGAATGGTTTGTTCTATTACTATAGAATACGTTGTTGAGTGAATGTATAAAAAGATTGTTTATGGTAGTTAAGGGACGTTATTCCATGCTATACTCATGGTTGATGTTCATGATAAACAACTACTACAGCTTGTTTTTTTTTTATTTTTACTGTATGTAGTATAAACAACATAAGTAGTAAATGTGTCAGATAAAAAAAAGCGATCATGTCAATATTTACAAATCGGTTCGTTTCAGACTACCCGCGTATTTTATTGTTACAAATGCCCGCCTTATGTATAGAAGGCAGTGAAAAAGGGCGGAGCTAAAAATATCTAGAAAATATTTTTTTGCCCTGTGAACAACCAATTACTAACGTACGCAGCTTTTATAACGAATACATACTATTACAATTTTAAATATCTAAGTGTTTTAATTAATTAATTTTGTCTGATTATATATATTTTTTTAATAATATAATTATCATTTGCCACGGTCCTATATAAAAATAGTGTTAAAGCAATAAAGATTGTTTAGGGAACTGAAGAAGAATATCACCATTGATTGTTGTTATTTTCATTTTTAGTAGCAAGAATCGTAATATATTTGATGTAAATATGTGAATCTCATACGAATGGTAAATTTTGAGGTTGAGAAGTGTTAATCCCTCTGTTGGAATGTATCCGATTTGAAATAGTGGATGGATAGTAGATATGACTGTGTTGACTGCGAATTGAGAAAGGTTATTAGAATCATGAACGCTAAATATTAAAACTAGCACACTGCGCATTGATTATCGATCTTTACAATATCAAAATCGTTTCATTAGATAAGATTCTAGAGTTATACTATAACAACTCTGTTCCTTTCAAAATCATCTGCATTATGAGAAGTTTTATTAATTAGCTTCACCTTGTAACAAAAATAATCTTTTTACATACGTATTTTAAAAAAGCTCTCATGTTTTGATTATTTGTCTCGCTCAAACTGTTAGTATTGTGATATTATTACAATTTTCAAGTGATTGAACAATACCTCACTTTTTGTGTGTGTAGTTTTTGAAACATTAAATACATAATATCATTCATAACGTTAAAACCATATTATTACATGGCTGTGTGTTTATTTCGTTTGAAGAAAATATTGCATATGGTATAATAAATAAGCTCTGATAATCAGTTAATGACATACAATACAAAAATATCTAGCATATGATTTTACTTCCGTGTTGCACCCCTGCAGTAGATTTTGCATTAATTTCTCAAGTTGGCAGTGGCCACATCAGACAGGGCAAGCAATCAGACTTTGCGGGCGGCCGTTGACTGCGCATCTTTTGTGTGAGGTATCGCAGCACACGGTGACTCAATTTGATCGATTTATTGTGCCCTCTTAATCGGATATATTCGAAGTTTTTTTTACAAATACATCGCACGCGTCACCTCTGTGATAATGGAGAAAAGTGCAAAGGATATCGACGAAAAGATCCTCAAATCGACGGTTGTGATCGTTGATATCGAAGGGACCACGACATCTATCAGTTTTGTTAAGGTAGGTCCACTTCTTGATTTTACCGGCCGGCTTTCACTCAAATCGCTATATATCAGATTTTACAATAAATTCTGCGTATTTTATTGCATAATTAGGACCAGGGAGCAATACCGCGTAATTTTTCAACCCACACACCCCTTGAAGAAACGGGTATGTTCGGGAATTGCAAATGGTTCACGTTTTCGCAACATGGACGGCCATCCGTTTCAAGATGGGGTCTCAGATACTTCAGCCATTTTTTCAGCCCCTTTTATTCACGTTTTACTATTCTAAATCTTACGTGGTTTTCAATTTCAGCCGTAGCACATGTTTTGCAATCAGCTGACTGTGTCACTGACATTACTAGACAAGTTGATTGAAACAATGCGTAAAAAATGTGTTTATTAATAACTATGTACTTATGAAATATTGCCTACAAACCTATGAAATACACAACTAATTCAAATCCCCCGGTGTAACACTTTTAAAAATTCAATCCTATGCCTTCTTGTGCAATTTAATTCGATTTCATTTCACTCAAAAGAGTCTTTGAATGCAGTTTTATCTTTGTAAAAAATGAAGACAATTAGTATTAATTTCTCATCTGCAATTTTGTTTTTGTTGATACAAGTTACATTGTATTAATTTTCGATGTAAACAGTAATAGGGTTTTATCTGAATTTTCTGATTTCACGCCGCATCCGTAAGAATAGTATTCCAACACAACATTGAAAGCATTTCCGAATATCTTACTCATTCGCCGACTGCACTATAAAATGTCGGACATTTTGCCTTCGACGTGCTTTTGTTATATCCGTGTAATATTTTCACTCGAATTCTTCATTCGACAGTGTGTTCCAATTTCAAATTCGAAGTAATAAAATGCATAAGTTATGGCAAGAAAACCAAGCGAAATATTGTTGTTTTTGCATTCGTGCAACGTTATTTATCGTGCTATTTTTATATCTTAATCGCATTCATAAGTTCAACAAACTTGTGCCTTTATACGTTAATACGTGATAAAATTCGAAACACATTGTTTTTCATCCGTATTTAGTATTATTCAAATAATGATGGAAATACGCCAACCTCCTTACCTTGCACTTATTAATCTGTATGCAATTATTCTATTGAGTTACCTACCTAGGCGTACTATGTGAAAACAGCTGTCCGGTGCATTGTAGAAATTCATCGCCATATCCATACATCAATTTTACATTACTCCCATATAAATCTGTACTGTAAACTCATTATTACAATTGACTTACATTTTTTACACCATATACTTGCATTCATGTTATATTTTTAAATGATCATTCAAAACAATCAACTGTCTATTTTGTGAACTACATATATTCGTTGTTCATTTTAAAGAAAAAATGTTTTTTTAATATCGCATTCTATGGCCTTCTGTGGTGCAGTTTCACATCCGTAATGTTGTTTCAACTCTGCATGTAAATATTTAGTAGTAAATTTGTTAAAAAATTTCTTTTGAGATCGACTGCTAATATCGATAGTTTAACAACATGTTGAGTAATATATAGCACACCTGATGCCAATCGGCTTCGATCGGTCGCTTTTCATGAAAATATTTCAAACTCTGGTGTAAACTGATGGCATTCATTGCATGCCTTGATCGAGTACTGGTTGGAGCTGCTGCAGTCCCCCCCCAGATATCAATATCTTAGATATACCATTACTATATTTCTTATTTAGCGTCTGGGGAATTTATTCAGTCTTACTAATAGACGTTAAATTATAAAAATGTTTCTAAAAACAGTGCCACTTAGACAATGTGTCGCCAGTTGAAGATGGCTTATCCAACAAAACCTGTTTCAATGTGAACGTATAATTTGTAGAAATCAATTAAAAAATGCTCTATTATCTCAATATATTGACTTTCAACCAAGGATTAACGTTAATATTAATTCATTTTTATTACATTTATTTATAATGATTTTATTATTATAGATGGAAATCTATATTTATTATAGCAATGCCCTTGAAATTTGAAATAAATATACGATATACTGTAGTACAATGAACATACAAATTCCGGTAGAACAGCTGGAAAAAAACTTTTTGTGAACGAGGACACATGCACTTACGGCTTACAGATCGGACCCCAAAAAATTACCTCCACCATACAGAAAAATAATAAACTACCTGCGTTTGCTCTTTCTCTCTCTCTCTCTATATGCTTATGTAAGATTTGGAAATAGCTTCCCTACCCTTACCTCGCGTATAATTCGTTTTACCTCGTCATTAAAGGAATGTTTTTTTTGTCGAGGGCTAGAATTGTGTATTATTTGTAATAGGTGTCTTGAATTTTGTTGGGTATAGACTTTTGAAGCAATAATTGCCACGTGGTTGGATGCAATCGTTTCCTAGTCATCTCGGGAAGTAATGCTTTGAGCCGATGGGGTTGTAAATTGGCACATACTTTCAAATTAATGAATTTTCATTGTAAATAATATTTTTTTGTATAAATAACCTAACCTAAAATTCATGACTAGATAGATGCCCATTGTGTTGAGCAATTGTCTGACAAACAATTCTTGTGAACAAATCTGTCAAGACGTCTTCGCATTACCGAAATCCGTATACTCCACTTTCAGGGTGGATATCTTTACTCCGTGTAGATACTGTAGATCCATATGCTCTGTTTTCGGAGCGAATATGGTATATATATATACATGATATCATAACTGAAATAACTATCACCACACTTAAAATTGTATTTATATGTAGCCATTTAACGGTTGTAATAATCCACAAACTTAACAGTTTGGCAGGTGGCTAAGAATCAGCTCTCGAAAAATAGTCAAAATTAATCTCAGCAAAATATTATATGCTCCGCCTTTGAGAGAAATTTATAATCGACGTATTATTGGCAAATTAATATCGTTTTAATACGACAAATGATATAAATGGTTAGTTTGTTATACTTTAACCGAGATGTGTTATGCGGTGTGATTTCATATATTTAATTTTATCATAAAATAAAAGCTTATAAAAATAAGCTATATTTTTCACTTCGGGGAATGTACGAAATTATTTACCGTTTGTTTACGATTTAAGACGAACAAAACTCCGTTGATGGGGCGACATCAAATAACATATAATCGGTATGAGGATGTCACCTGCCACGAGTCACACTGCCTTGCCATACATTACACATAGGCGGACAAATATTTAATTAAATATTCTAGAAATGAGTATTTATTTTTGTGTTGCACGTCCGTGCTAGAATTTAGCTTGTTTAATATTTTTCGTTTGCTTTTCTTAACATGAAACTAATTTTTATATTGTTTAAAGTTGAACGGTTTTTATTGTCACTTGGTGGCCGAGTTGGTGAGGGGAAACGTCAAAAATGGATGCCCAACGGGCTTAAAGTTTAATTGATAACCATTTATTATAAGCTTTTTTTATACTGTGTTCGCTCCAAACGTCTGGCGTATGGATTTACACAATGTGAAGATATCTGTCCACTCCGAAAATGGAGTATATGAATCTCGACAATGTGAAGACATGTCTTGACAGATTATTTTTTCACGACAATTACTCAATCTTATGAGCATATATATACCCAGTCGTGCATTTTTGATTTTTTTTAAAATCCGACATGGGATAATTGAACCCGCATTCCCGGCTTGCGGGGCGCGCGCGCTTACCTCGTCGCTACTACTGATAACCAGTCCGCGTGAAAAAAAACCTGACGAAATAAATTTCACACCGTAGATATCCATAAATGCAGATATGGCTTAAAATATTTTCAAAACGAGGTAATTTTATAAACGTTTTATTTTACTCATTTTATTATACAACAGTTATTTTTATGGGTTATAACTATCACCAATCGAAGAATGTGCTGTAGCGTTGGAGAAACCTAACATTCCTGACGTGAAGGGGTCAGTGTTTCGGTGTGAAGCTTGCCGAGAAATGAGTACGGATCGTTATGATGCACTTAGTATGATAGGAATCGATCCTCTACTCTGCACTCCGGAGCGAAATGCACTCGGGCGCTGGGTGCTGACCGACCACGACAAACCTGTTTTGTTTTCATTCTGCCTACTAACAGCGTATGTAAGAAAGGGTCGATGTGAATTCTCGCGAATTTTCGTGCCGTTGAATAATATTTTCTAAATTTTATTCAACTTTTCCTTGTATCTTGTTATTTCATAAATTTCTTCAATACGTTACAAATAATCGTATAAATGACGTTTATAACGTTTCCTCTTGAGTAAGATAAGAAATTGAAGGAGGTTGACTGGTGATTAATTATGTATAATATTTTAATTTTAGAAATTTTATACATACAATTATTTATGACCGTTATTCAAATAGCTGTATGTACATAGTCGACGAAAATACTCATTGGTATTTTCCGAAGAAGTCTAATGCGATTCTAACAAATAATTTATATACGGTAAATGAAACTGGTCATGTTTAACCCAATTAAGTAAATCCAAAGATCATTGTGCGTCTTTTATTGATTCCGTATAATATGACGCATTTGCTATACCAGTTGTCATTTAAATGTATTGTAATTACTGAAACAGATTAAAGAAATCTTCGTTTCTTGATAAAGTTAAGTTGGAGAATATTTTAAAACGCCAAAACTAAATATCAAATTATATTGGTTATAGTTAAGATATTAAAATACCCTTATTCGCTGCCTCTATATGCCTCTCCTTAGTCCTTTTCGATAAAAAATCGATGCAAAACTTTATTTTTATTGTTTTTTTTTCACAGTCATGTGGTCATCTAGGTTACAGTTAGCGATTTGTTTGTAAACACTGCTCTAATACAATAAATTAATTGTTCATTGATTGAGCGCAATTAATTACTCTGCGATGGTCTCCGAAAATCGAACTAGTATCAGTTTTACAGGAGACTTGTATTAAAAGTATGTTTAGGGAAGTTATTTCCCCCTACATTTATCCTAAGGATATATTACAGACAGCGCACGTACATGCTGCAGTCACAACGAAAAGGTTCAAAATATCGTCGATTTATCAGGCATTATGCTAACGAAATATATATTATAATATACACTTGTTGCCGTTACCATGTAATAGAAACTTAACTGCGCTGGCATATGTTGTATTAATAATTTATTCCTTAGAAATAATAAAATGTGCAATAATTATTGTTATGAGCGACAAAAAAAAACATTTCTCTTCATGAATGAATGGATGAGAATTTCATTCATATTTCACACGAGCCGCGCTTTTTACACGCTCGGTTTTTTTATTTGCGCAAAAAATAATACGTCACACCGCAAACAAATGAAGTGGCGTCCGGCACACTGCCGACCAAAAAAAACATAATGAGCCTTGTACTCGGTCGTCAGTGTTGCCAGCTCTGACTAAAATATCAGTCCGCGAAAATAACTGCAAGTGAATTAGATAGGTTTATTATGTGTCATATTTGTGGGAAACTCGTTGAAATGGAATTCATTATTCCAAAATTTGATCAACTACGATATTTAAAAAATACATTCAAACAGACAAAATTTTAAAACGTGGATTTCCGTAGCTTTTCGAGTTCTCTCTCTAGTCGCGTATGAAACTTGATGGCGCCATCGAGTATTTTACGACAAAACGTGAGGCTATTTTCTTTTATCCACAATATGACAGTGGACATCTTGACGGTGTTTTTTTCACGCGGATTAATGAATCAATCAATTAACCCGTTGGGCATCAAATTCCACATATCAGAACGCACGATCTCTGGTATCAATTAATACCAAGTATTAACGCAATTGTTGGGTTTTTGAAAGAACGAACAAGAAATCTTCTATAAAGTCTATTTAATTTTAAAATATGAATATTTTTTATTCGCGTTTCTGCATAATTTCGCTGATACCTGATTTCTTTCTTTCCTATTGTAAAATTCATCTTATTATTTTTTTGAATAACTATACCATGCTTTTTGTAGCACTATACTATCTCAATATTATCGTTGAGCTCTCTCAAACATCATTTTATACATAATAACAATACAGAAATTGTATGTATATTTTTTATTGTATCAATTAAAAATGTAAAATTTATTTTACTTGACAAGTGCGATGTACAAATGCCTCAAATGCTGTACGACAATTGAAAAATGTTAGGTCTGAATAATACGATGAAATTATTATGCGGCCATCTCAAGGAATGCACCGCCACTGACAACTAAAATCTATGACCACTCTTTTCCGGCTTGAATTTTGTATGTGCTAGTAGTAAAAGACGAAACCGTGACCGCAAACCACAGTCCAAGTACAATGTACTCTCGATTATTCGGGTGCGAGTTATCCAGTTTGTGGATTATCCGTATCAAATTTTGAAATTCTATTTATCGTAGATTACATCATAGGATTTTGATAAAAAAATACCTTTATTTACATCTAAATATCACTTCACGTGGGAATACATAATATGTGAAGGAAGTTATTCAATAATGCATACATGTAGATGAAGAAGACACGTTTTCCGGAAGGAAGTAAAAAAATGTATGATAGTGTGTATGTGTAGTATGATAGTATATACAAAAAAAACTTTGCAAGGAAGTAAATATTTTTAATGGCCAATTGGGATCGATTATCCATATTTCATATCTCTACCGCAATTCCTCCATTTCGAGAAATTAAATAGTATGCTTCTGCGCTCCCGCTCCAGGAAATATTTAGATATGAGAACACAGTAATATTCAGATTATTACGTAATTAATTTGGTTTGATAAGTAATTAAAATCCTCTACTGGTATACCGCCGATTTTCGACATATTTCTATACGTCCCACTAAAAAAATAGTGACCATAATTTAGAACATCTAAAAATGTCTAATGATAATTTAGTCCATTACGACACTATTTGATTCTTACTGGTGTGATCATAGCAGGTTGGCCGTCAGACGGGTCTAGAGTGGAGGTGAGCGACCGTCTGTCCCTCCTTCCCTTCCGCCCTCACCCTCTTATCACAAATGAAGGTCAGCTGTGAGGAGGCAGCGAAGGCGCTTGCACATTGTTGCTATGCAAGTGCCGCCGCTGCAACAATGATGTCTATGCTCCGTTCGAATGTTTTTTGTAATTCACTTTACGTATTATTTGTCGGTTGAAATTTCACCGTTGGTAAATTGTAAGATCCACATCGATGGCTTAGTCTGCAAACCAGTTAACATCATCCATGATAGAAAACCCGACGTTGTTACCATTTTATTCAGCTTTAATATTTCTGTCGCACAAAAATCACAAAAAAAAAGAAATGTGCTAAATCACCTACAAGCGCTTGCCAATTCCGAGCATATTAACATACACATTCAACAATTTTTTTGTTGATCCTTAACATTTTACCCAAGTGGAGTTGGCTGGTGTGCAGATTAAGCCGTTGTTACAACGCTTTTAATAATCAATATGAATATATACACATTATCTTCAGTTCACATGATTTCTATTCGGCGTCAATCAATAAAATGGTCAGTCGTCGGACGATCTCTTAATCCAGCTCGGCATCTTTTTAAAATCCTTAGGCACATCCACGGAATTTAAGCTTATGACTTTCGGTGGCAATTTGGTGATGTTTGAAAATAACTTATACAATATTAATTCACCGGAGATAGATAGGTAGAAGCTCATATGAATAACGCGATTTTTTCTCAGTAAAGGTGTGTATTAAATCGATTATAGCTTTTTACCAATGCTTCCTATTTCTGGCGGACTCGTGAAGCAATGTGTAGATTTTAATCGTAGGTAATAAATAATACTTGAGTTTGCATTCCATAGCAGGATGCGGCAGTAAACTTTGTAATATAGAAATGGATGATGCGATCACGGCATTTCGTTATTGGAAGACCACCCGATATTTTTTTATAATCGACACGATATACCAGCGCGCGCTGGCCTAGCCCACACACACATACACAAATACACACACTAGTACACTTCATAACACCGTCAAGGTTGTTCTATTTTTAACCCATTTTGACGGATTGCTGTATCAGCTGGAATAACAACTTGAAACACAGACTCGCTCTCTCGACTCGGATGAATACGATTTCTTATGAAATCATTTTTTATCGTTTTGTTTATTTATTAATTAATTATGTATAAACTACAAGTACTACACACACTGGCGCATATTGACTGTTGTTGTTTTCATAGGCAGAAAATAAGTCACGCGTAAAAGTATAATGTTATATCCAAATTATATGTTTAAATATAAATCGAAGTTTTTCGTTTCTTTACCGCGGGGAAACCATCGTCCATTCAACCACACATGTTATACATGATTAAAGTATTCTTTTGAAATAAAAGCACATGTAAATTGAATTATCATTTACTTTGTGGAATAGTTATATCAAATTATATGTCCACAAGTTAATCATATCCTTCAGCCTGTGACACCATTATCAATTGTATGAACCCTCGCGATGCGGTCACAACTAACTTATCACGATAAAATTATTCAATCGTAATATTTGTATGTAGTTATATTTCTAAATATTACACTATTACTGTAAGGTCACAAGTTTTCAACTGTTTTAAAATTTCCCCATTTATATAAATTTTCGGAGTTTATTTCTGTCCAGCAAATTCCACTTTGTACTATCGGTGAAAAAAATACTTAAATGTGTTTTTTTTATTATTTGTTTACAATACTCACAAAATTTATTCTAGCTGCTATTATCATCTTATATTTTATTCTAGGTTTTGCAAACGTGTTTCGATTTAACTTAATTTTCATTTAACTTGATAATTTTTGGATGTAAATTTCCTAGAAAACGAACAATCGATGACAGTGCCGCGCAACCTATTTTTTTGTTGTGCATTACGGAAATCCGTGTGCTCCACCTTGAAATGAAAATTCGCCTCTTATCTTGTATCTTATGACAAGCCATTGTTGGGTATAAAATACTGTGTCGGTAAATCCGACGAAGAAAATTTTTGAAAATCCACTTATAATAAAAATATTATCCACTTAAATTGCTTTGCGCATGGCTCCGCTCCCCAACCGGAAATATGTTTTGTCTTCCGCACCCCACCGTCGCTACTTGGAGGTGCAACGTTTCACACGAATGACAGGTGTCGTCATTGCATTGCATCCGACTCTCTATGGCAGAGGTCAGCAACAATATTTGTTGCGTCGTCGCGGACCAATCTCTGTAGCTCGAAGATATTCATTTTAATGAAATTTATTGAATTCTTGAATAAAAGTTTTCATAATTGAAATAATTGCTACTCGTATGGAATTAACGAACCAATAGTTTGTTATTCCTTATATTGATTGAACCGACGAACGAAATATTTTCTCCTACAGTACAGCTTGATTTTTCCATTACGTTTTTTCTTTAAATAATGTAAGTTAATTTATAAATAAAATATATTCAGTGGTGATGGAAGCCAGTGTACTGCCCTGATACTTTTTTTTAACATTGAACTTACTTGTGTAACTTGTAAGTGTTTATTATTATAACTAGCATACGATGTTTTTTTGCAGTCGAAATACTAACATTAAAAATATTTTCTTTAATACAGCGGAGTAAAAGGGGAATAAAATTAAATACTGCCCTGGTACGTGTTATTTGGGACTAAGCCGTTCCTTATATCGCCATTCTATCCGAAGTGCAAAGCTGGTTTTGAAAAGTTGTTTGATGGAAAGGTTGCTAACCTCTGGTTTGCTCTACAAATACGCCGGTTCATTTTACAACCTTCACCTACAAAAGTTTTGCGTCTACTTATTGCTTTATCGCTTGTTGACCTGCAGTAAATTTCATTACACACAGTCTAATCAGAGTAGTTATTAAATATGAGTATGTACACACACATTATAAATCGTTTTAACGCGAAATCGTAACCACTGTGTTTTTCTTTCGCGGTAAAACTTTTCAAATTCGGAACACAAGCTGTCAATATTTTGGTTTTCTACTTTGGCTTTATTGGTCAACAAAACAGTGAAAAATGTTAATACGCAACAAAAAAATAAATGGGTGATTTACATCCACTATCAGTACATTTCACATTTGGATATGTGGGCTTATAATATATATTACTAATTTCAAAATCTGACTGATTGCACTAGTAAGTATTTTTGTGATTCTTCGGTTTTATGCTAAATTTCAGTCAGATTTATTTTTATTTTCTTAACAAAAAAATCACTAACCTTGTAAAATGTGGCAGAGGTCATTATATTGATTTCTTTTTAAAGGCCTAATGTAATAGTAAACCTCTGTATGGCTCACATGTTGATTTAAATTGTTTGTTATTCGAAACACAAATTTTCAGATCAAATTTCGTCAGATACATTATGTTAAAATACATTTTTGAAATGTTGATTCTATAGGTTTTTAGATAAGATGTAATTTGACTCTCATTTTATGAAGCTACGTTTCAATGGAGGGCACTGTGCATGAAAATAATAATAATTTGAAAAGCTATGTGATAAGTAGAATTTTAAATGTTTCTGTGAGCTTTTGTTCATTCCAGCAAGCCCATTACCACCTCCCATGTGACCGAATTTACGAAAATAAATTAAATATGATATTACATGGAGTTAAACCATTCAAATGATTGAAAATACCTCTCATGGGTATAGTAAATACTGTTATTTAATTAAAAATATTTCTTTGCATATCCTATGTGGTCATATACAAAATGTCATTTTGATATTCCTGCTATGTATTACAGATCTACGAAGGATCTATTTAACTTACCTACACTTCATGTTTTAATGTTTTCAAAGCATAGTTATGATGTTTAAAAAAAAACACAACCCGTAACTCTCAAAAACAATTTTTCAGCTCCTAGATATGTGATATTACAGTTTGTCTAGTTACCAAATAAAGTATAACACTGAACAATACAAATAAAACTGTTTTCTATGAAATCGCATTCCACATGATGAATCACTCACGGACCATGGCAGGTGTCTATTTAACAATTCCTTTTTAAAAACCGGATGTGGCATTTAGATACATTATTCCTGAAATGGTGTTCATCCGATGTATTGTATTTGTGTGGAAAAATAATTGCTACACAAAATATGACTATTGTTGTATTGTACAATCTCTTGGAATCAATGAGCTTTTAAAATATTAAAAAAGTGGGCCTCTATGGCCTCTGCCTCTGTCTTATATTTGGTATTTTTATATTAAAGACATCAAATTTTAAATGATCATTAATTTTTTGTCTGATGTTAGTATATTATTACGGCAATATTGCAATGCTGGCAGTGGTCACTGTTATTATATAATTTGATTTTTTGTGTTAGGTTGATTGTTGAGAGATAAAAATTAATAAACATCTTCCATTTAGTCGCCACTAGCTGTCTGCGTATATTTTGAGACTGGTTAAGCTCTCTTGAGTATGTTTTATGTATATTTATAATTTACACTTGAATGACCGATAAATAATGTCAACAAGGATGAAATTTTTGGCCATCCGTGGCTAACTTAATTCTGAGTTCTGAAAATTGCCATCACCTTCATTGTGGCTCTAAAATCTCACCAGTCTTGCTATATAGTCACTTTTCAGATACCTGTTATTTTAGTTGAACAATCATTTTGTTTAAATTAACAAACATTACCAATATAACTATTTAGTATTATGTGAAACTGGCAAGTTTTTAAACCACTAATGCAATATATATCATCAGTATTTCTTTTTATTATTTTCAGGACACACTGTTCCCATATGCAGCAGAAAAAGCGGGAGAGTTCTTGGCTGCAAACTGGGAGAAGGCAGAGGTGCAGGAGGCTGTCGAGGGCATGAGGAAGCAGGCCATTAAAGATATTGAAGACAAAGTAGAGGGTGCAGTACCTATTCCTGATAAGGTAAATTATTATTAAGTTAGTTTACCTAATCAATTAACTTTTATAATCGCAAAATACAATATCACCATCTATGAAATTTTGACGTATTGCAGACAATCAACATCGCCAATTTAGGTCCTCATTGACAATTAGCTATTTTCACAATTTATCATCAAATTTGTCGCCCACCTCTAATCAGTGAATAGAGTTTGTATTTATGAATCATTTTAAATTGTGAATACCGTGGTTAAAAATTTTCATGCTGGTCTTGAAAATTTTAAGAACATTAACCCATTCAGTGGAATAAGTAGGGGTAATATACAATCTTATAAGAAGTATCCATAATGGTGCTAATTTATTTGTATTTTTTCAGGATTCTGACAAAGATGCACTAATTGCAGCTATAGCATCGAGTGTAAAATGGCTGGTGTCAATCGACAACAAATCACAGCACTTCAAACAGCTCTCAGGATTGATATGGGAAAGAGGTTATAAGGCAGGTGACTTGAAGGGACAGTAAGTTAATGATCATATTTTATTTCCTCGACAAAGTTTGTGCATTTCAAATTCAACATAAGTATAGTATCTACATCATAGATGTAATAAATATTTTTGTATTAACTCTTCATTTAAGAGCCTGTTGGTGCAATATCGAGTGTGCATGGTTTTAGATACTTGATTGCACATATAATGGAAGATGGAATTTTGCTACAGGGTAAGTTATTATCCTAGTCGAAATAAATGGAACTAATCTAACCTGGACGCCATGTAAAATAGAACTCGAGCTTGACAAACCCAACCGCCTGTTTAATGTATGCATTTTTACTTGACTAATTTATAAAAGGGTGGCATGGTATCTATTTCAAGGATATATACATGCAGTAACTAATAGGAGTACGCTGGTATGAAAAATTGTCTTTATTGCCAAAATGAAAATACAACCTTATTTGACCACAGTGGACCTAGGAAGTTCAATTTAGCCAGATTGTTCAATGATGTTCATGAAAGCTGCTGAACGGCTTCCACCATTTGTAATCATTAGAACTACAGCATGCCGGCTGGCATCATTCGGGTAGATGTAAAAAAAATTTTTAGAGGTGCCATGCACTTGAGAATCAAGCAAATGTGTACAATTAAACTGTGCCTATGATTGGTAACTTGTTAATTCAAACACAAGTTGTGTGCATACTTGTTTATTTTGTTGCTTGTTATTCTAGTTTGTACAAAGATGTCCAACCTGCCCTGGAATCATGGCGTGCAGCTGGTCGCCGGATCTTTGTGTACTCATCGGGATCGGTGCAGGCACAACAGCTACTGATGAAACACTCAGAACATGGAGATTTGCAGCCACTCTTTGATGGCAATTTCGATACGGCTGTTGGTATGAAGCAAGAGATGGAAAGCTATAAAAATATTGTTCAAAAGATCGAGTGTAAACCTGAAGAAGCGCTCTTCCTGACTGATGTTGTAAAAGGTATTGCCTATTTGTTTCTTACTATATCCACATAGTGATGTCTTACAAAATGTTATTAACTACTCTAATATTATGTTAGAAACCAAAATTCCAATTACACCGAAATCAACCATGATTTAATGCGCAACCGTCCTCTTGAGGAAGTGAAACCAATTGCAAGAAGGGAGGCGGAATTGCAATTAAATTAGTTTACTTTTCGATTGATCCAGAAAAATAATAAGTAGACTTGGATATTAATCTGATGGAGATTGGGATAAAGTAAAATTGAAGCCATTGTTAAGTTAGCTAGGTCAGAATTTATACTAGTTTTATAAATCATTGGCCTGTATTGTAAATTATAACAACATACAAAACACCTCAGTGAAAGCAGCCAACGGCAATTAAATGTAAAATATTTAGAGAATTCTGTACCTTTCAAAAATCAAACCATCATTATATCATAACGGCTATTTTTTAAATTACAATATTGCCAAGACACATAGAAATGAAAAGTTTCAAATAATTTGAATATATGAAAGAATTTCAGCATAAACACAAATTTTTAATGAAAGATAAATTCATGGGACATTGAAAATTTCATTGGTGCCTGCTAAATGTTGATATTTCTTTCGTGGAAGCCTCAGCAGATGTATTGGAATAATTCACTCACCAATAATAGCAGCTAGCAATTTTAATGGTATATTCAAACCTGCAGATACGTTGATACTAATATGTCAATCAATGCGTGATGAGTAAATTTAATGATTTCAGAGGGTGTGGCAGCTAGGGAAGCCGGTCTCAACGTAGCCCTACTAGTGAGGGAGGGCAATGCTCCACTCACAGACGAAGATAAAACCAATTTTATGTTTGTGGAGTCGTTCGCAGACATTCCGCTTTCAACAACCACCACCAAACGGAAACCGGAGACAACACAGGATGAGGTTGCCTAAATATTATTTTATTGTTTGGTAGATTTACTTTGTAGATATTTGGCTTATTGGTGGTAGTTGTTAATTTTGCTAATAATGCTGTAAATAAATACAGGGACCATTTCAAATCTAAAACTCTTTTATATGCACACCCTTTGTATAACCCGTTCCAGGTTGAAAATCTTGGGACCTTCCCTTTTGTTTCGTTATACTGAATATAGGAAAAATATTATTGCATACTGTGTGAGTGTTTGTTTGTTTTAATGCAAATACTAGGATAGATCTATCAATGATATGTGAAAGTCAATAGAATTATATTTTTAGGCTAGAAAAAAATACGTAGACATTATGAAAAAAAAGTTAACTTCGGCATTGAAGAATTCTCTTATCCTATAATTATTATGATTGTAACGAAACGAAAGATTATTAAGCTGTTCACAGAAACACATTAAACTTTGATTCTGAAATGTTAGCGGCCACATGTGGTAATGTTATACACATTCCTACCAATTTGGAATAAGTTTTCAGTTTATTTTGTTCATTATTTGGAAATTGAAGAATGTAGTTTAGAAATCACGATATTCATTTCGATTGATGTTACATTAGTTGAATTGATAGCAGTGAAAGATTTTAGTGTATAAAACGTGTGTGCATATTTTTAATTTTTTTTTAATCAACTCACTGATAAAAGGGTTGATGACTGCTTTGAAAATAGCGACAATGGCCAATATTGCCACATCAGATATAGGAATAATGTTAGAGAGTTAACATTTGCAGAACAAATACTGTAAATTTAATTGCCTGCACTATTTCAATGCATTGCAATATGGATTGTGCTTTCTCATATGTTATTGTGAGGAACAATAGAGTGATTAATAATTAATGTCAACAGCCATGAAGTTTCTGTGGCTAACTTAATCGTTTGTCTGATAAATCTTGAAAGGTAACTTCACTTTTAACAGCTTCCGTGTGTAACAGCATAATAGTGTCCAACAAGACCAGTGTATACTGAACACAACTATGAAGTTTAATACGATATTCCGACTAATTCCATATTCGCTTTCTATGTGAAGTATAAGCATCTCCAGGACCTCTTGTCATCAGCCAGTCGCTATGCATCCTTCTTGGTCATGCAGCGTCCATTTATTCTACACCCTGTAGATAGTACCCAATGGTGGTCTTCCTTCCCTCCGGTATCCTTTTTTTACCCAAACATATACACCCACCAAAATGTCATGATAATGTGACTATTGTATTCCTTTCCTGAATCTTTTGCAAAAATGTCTTATAATTGCTATGTATATTGTTGTAAATTTTATTTTTTTATCTGATATCGGTGCATGCTGGTAGATAGTTTATAATTTTATAACTACTATAATTATGTAGGAATAAGATATTTTATACATGTAAAATATTAATGAGTACATCAAAACTTTATTTCGGTAAATATATATATAAAATTAACATAAGTTTAAAATGTCATTTCAACAAATCGATTGAACAAAAATTTAATCGATACTGTTGAGATTAAAAGTCAATTTCCAACACAAAACTTTTTACTATTTTTTCTATAAACTATACATGCTCCCAAAGTGGAGCATATGGATCTACACCTATCTATACACAAAAGTGGAGTACATGATTCTCCGCAGTGTAAATACATTATTTTTACGAGAATTGCTCAACCCAATGGGCATCCAGTCCTGCATTTTCGGATTTTTAAAAATTCAGCAGATGTGGGAATTGAATCCGCACTCCCTGGATTGTTAGATATGGGGTGCACGCTAACCTCTACGCTGCCAGGAAGACAAAAATTTGAAAATGTTAATCTCCATTTTTTAGGCTTGGAAATAATAGAATTCATATCAAAGTCACTCACTTAAATACTGAAGGTGATAAAAATTAAGTCGATAATTTTCTACCAAATTTTGTCTGTGTTCATAAAAATGTTTTTTTTCAGTTGACAGTTAATTAAGTATAGAAATTCCATACCATCATCATATTCAATTTGTTAAAAACGTGCGCGTAAGCAAATATCGAACACAAGTGTATGGAGGTTATTTCATGCAATAAATATGTTATTCACTCTAAAGATGACTTTTATTTAACATTATATTTACTGAACCATTGCTTTGTGTACATGTTTTTATGACCACTTTGTAAAATACTAAATCCCACAATCTGGTGAATTGCAATAATTAGTGCAATCGAACAGTGGAAATTCATTTTGAAACTTGTAAAAGTTCATATGGATCCACTGTCACTGCATACTTAACTTATTCATCATTTGTATCATTCAGCCCAAAGGTGCAAAAATGTGAAACTTGGGTTGCAAATAGTGGTCCATATAATTTAATTGAAAGATTCTTCCTAGTAATATATTACTCGAGCTAGTTCCTATGATTTAAAATTGTGTTCTATTTCATGTATCCATTAAAAATACTGTTAGCGCTAGCATCATTGACATTAAAAAGATATTCATCGGTTTTTTTGAGTCAAAATGATTATATTTCATGATTGTGGTGATAGTAATTATATAAATACTTATTTATTATCATTAATTAAAATCAGTTAATTAATAAACGTGATCATTTCATAGAATTTTCATTCATATTTGTGTTGTTTTCAACAGGATTTACCTCCAGCAAAATTAGCCAAGACAGCCACTGAAGAAGAGGTAACTGAGAAAGAGACTGAAGCTGTCACACCAGAGAAAAATGGAGTCACCGAAGCTGTGACAGAAGAAGCGATGGAAGTGGATGTTGACAAGGTAGAAACAAATGAGACTGATAAGGAACGTGGCGATGAAGAAAGTAATAAGACTGAAACTGATAGCGATAAGGACCAAGTGCCAGAAGCAATGGAGACTGATAGTGCACCTGCAAAGAAGGAAACTGAAGTAGATAACGCCGAAGATGTGACTGATAAAGCGAATGTCGAAGTCGCAGATGTTAACGTTGAAGTTATCGTCACAGAAAAGACTGAAACGCCAGTGATTGAAGAGGTTGCTGTGGAGACTGATAAGAAAGACGACAAAATCGATGAAAAATCAGATGATAAAGCAGATGATAAAGTTAAAGAGGAGGAGATTGCTCCAACTGCTCCTGTCAACGATGCCAAACCTGAAATTACAAAGCCTGAAGACCAGCCGGTCAAGGAAGTTGTAGAGAGTGTTGAAATAATTGAAAAAACAGAAGTCATCCCTCCAATGGATGACGCAATGGAAAAAGATGAAAAGACTGAAACTGAAATCTGTCCTAAACCTAGTGAACTGGATGTGGCCAAAGAAAAAGAGGAAGAAAAGGTAGAAAAGAGTCCTGAAAACATAGAAGTTGATACGGTTACTGCTGAAGCATCTGAAGTTTTGCTGCCTAAAGTAGTAGAAAAGGAAGCGGAACCTGAAAAGATGGAGACTGAGTTGGCCAAAAATGGAGTTACTGACTCGCCAGTGGATGAACCAATTGTTGATAATGAAAGTAAAATGGATGACCTTTTAGGTGAAGAAGGCGCTGCTCTGGAGAAAGAGTGTGCCGAAATATTGTGTAAGGTGGATAAAGACATCTCTTCTACGGAGACCTTAATTCAAAAGACAATTGGTGATAGTAATGCCACTTTAGATAATATGGAAACCGCAGAGTCTGTGGCTGATGCTATTGTAACTCCTAACGATATTCAGCCGGATAAAGTAGAAATAGAAAATAAAGAATCGGCGGATCCTGATCCAACCCCTGAAGAAGTAACAAATGTAATTTCCTCAGATAAAACAGAATCTTCTAAAGTAATACCGGACGTAGTGGCTGCGGATGACGAAAAAGTAGTCGAAAATATTGCTGATGAATCACCAGACTCCGATACCATGAAAGATGAAAATCCACCGGTCGCAATTGAAGAAAAGCCCGCAACCCCTGCACCGACTGAAACAGAACCGGAGACCCCTAAAGCTGAAATCGAGACTAAGGAAATTGACAAAGTTCCAAGCATTGTAGTAGAATCAACGAGCAATTCAAAAGTTCCCACAGACAGTAAAGAATCTGAAGAAACATCTAGTATTAAAACTAACGGAGCTTCCACTGCGGAAACTACTAACGGCAACACTTCTGCAGTAGAAGATCGGGTCAACGGCAAAAGCTGTACAGAAACGAAAGACTCAGAAATGAACGGGAAGGCATCAACTGAGACTAACGATCAGAATGGAGAAGTGACTAAGGAAATTGTCACCCAAGACAAAGAAAGAGAAAAGGAATCAGATGAGAGGACCAACGGATCGACAGTGGAAAAAAAACCCCACGGTTGGACCGCTGACACTGGAATACCTTGCGAACAGGAATAGATTAACTTAGTTTTAAAGTGCGCATTTCAATTTTGTTGTGAACAATATGTCGGTAAATCACTCTTGCCGCGGTCCAGTGCCGTGCGACGGATGAAGGCCGCTTCTGAATCGACTCGAACGACACGCAATTGTGACATTAGTGTTCTCATTCTCAAACGAGACGTTAATATGACGTTTGATTTACATTGTCAGACCGAGACACCCTTTTTCATCTTCAAGATACATCGGTCGTGAATATTGTTATATTGTGATTATTCCTAAACTCGGCATGAGATTTTAACTTGTGCTGTATTCATTCATTTCATTTTATGACCTCCTTCAGCTATGTAGTTAAGCTTTTTTATTATTTCTTTTTAAGTTTATTTTTTTAATTTCATATGGGCTGTTAATACGAATGATATGTATTGTCCTATTATTCTTTCCATTTTTCTGCAACGGTAACATTTATTTCTCACAGTACACTAACAGAGCAAAAATGATTTTACAGAGTTCCATTTTATACATGATTATAATACGCCACATATTATTAATCTATCCGATGCGTACCTGCTTTCTCCTTTTTTGTCAACTTTATCAAGTAATACTTTCTTAAAGTTTTAAAAACGGTTAAAGTGTTTCATGCAAATTTTAATATTTGCTAAGTTTTATCAATCAACAAACTGGTCACACAAAATTGATCACGAATAACCATTAAGTGAACACCGAATCTCTTGATAAAAAGCACAACTATTTCAATTTTGTATCGATTTATCTGATTTTGAAATAGTTACATTTATATTTTGAACATTACAGGTTCCATTCCTCATCTAAGACCATCTTTTTTTCTATAATAACTGGCCTAAATGTTAATTTAATTTTTTTTCAGTAAATTTCAGTTGTCGCATATGATTTATTTCTAATAATTATTATATTATAATTTACATAGTCATATACACATGAATAACCTATGATCTATGACTTAAGTCAAATAGCTAGTTCCTAGAACATAAACATGTTTATAAGTAAAACTGTATTCATAAGTCTGTTCATTTTTTACACGAAATGTTTCGGTGCCAAAATCCATGTAATTAATATTTCGATCGAAAAATCATCATTTATTATTTTTCTGTTCTAATTAAACCTCTCATAAGCACAAAAACTTTTGTCATGTAATTTGTTTTACTACGATGTCGGTTGTCACTGTAAGAAGTATTTTTATGGAATATAATATGTTTAGATTTTTTTTTTTTAATTGATAATTGCGTTAGTTATAGGTTTAAACATTCTTGGATGATTTTTCGTCATTACTTCATTGATGCATGTAGTATTGGAGTCTGGCCATACCTAGATAATAGAAAAGAACTACATCTTCTCGCTTACTCTTGCATACTCGACACCTGCAAAATAACATGGTCACAATATCCTTTCCATTAACTTACACCGTCCTCGTACAATGTAAGACGACAGCATTGTCCAAATCAAAGAATATGTTGTGGAAAACAACACAAATATATAAAATTCGGTGTGGCCAGACTCTTAATTATAAATTAATTCTCATTATCTTTCTTCCAGATGAAATATGATATATAACGACTATTCCATGTATAGCTGGATCCCTAATGTTAATTTTAATTACTTCCAGTCAATGCAATTAGCTCTTCCATATTCATTTATACTAATAACTATTCTTTTTAAGTATTACACTATTGGGTAGGCGACACTGTTGACATGGTTCTCCATATTGCCGCAGTCGGTAACATGCAAGTCACTGCCACGTTTAACTTCTTTAGTATAACCCAACATTTACATGTGAATATTTTACAAAATTTGTGCGTCTGGTGCTGAATATTGAAGTGTCACTATGTATTACGAAATTTCCTTACGAGTGTTGATCTGATATTATTAATTAGAAATTATTATTTTATTTTTTTGTGATTTGCAATTCGCTTGAAAGCTATTGTATACGATTATATAGAGTGGATAAATTAGGAGTGTGTTTTTGCGACTGAATTAATAAAACTTGTAGTTTCTAATCATTTATCATTAATATTGTAATTCTAATAAAATTTTGTGTAGACCTCATATTTATATAACTAATAAATAAATGGTCCAATGTCTATTTAATATTCTAAGCGGAAGATCGCCGCACTTATACCGCTCGCATCAGCTGTTCGTTCATGTTTGTTATTCAGTTATCCACTGTCCGATGAGATGTATTCATTGTTTTATACCAAATTAATCATCGTGTCACGAATGATTCGACTGAATTATGAATATCAAATTTCCCGGGCATATATTTTTAATGATTAGACACTGCACATTTTATAAAGATGGTCGCAATCGATTCGATAGGATCTGAAATATCAAAAAAAAAATTGCATTTATCGAATGACGATTAATACATTGTTCTTGTCACTTTTTTATTTTTACCAAATAAGGCAACAGTATTATTTTTAATTTTTATAAGACTAACCCATTCTTCGACTTAGATTAACGTTTCGTATAAAATTTTGTGTTATCGTAATTTAATTCAACGCGAATGACTCCCGTTTTTCATGTATTCAATGTCACATTCATGCGTTCTTCATTATTAATTAGTGCTCGGTGCAATATTCACTCGAATCCAAAATCATTCATTTCATCATTTCATATACATTCCTTATGTAAATTGCATTTATTCGATGTATTTCTGTGATTTTATTAAAATATTTTCTGTATCTAACATTTTTTTAAAAAGCCATTCAGTTATACAAAATTCTGCTTTAGTAAATTAAATGCTGCGTTTATTATTACTAACCAGTGCCTTTTGTGTTTATTTTATTTTTAATATAATCCAAATGACAGCATATTATTTTATCTCTGCTTCTGAAAATTATTATTTAGAGTATACTTTGTTAAATTTGAATCGAAAAAGGCTATTAAACAATATAATGTAATAATTTTTGGTATTAAACATTGTCTTTTGTGTTTTCTAATAATTTGAAAGTCTGATATTCTTCCTTCTATAATAAATAATTACTATAAATTGAAATTCGCTCTTTACAGTGTTTTTAATAAATAAGGTTAAAAAAAAATGTACATGGCCGTGATAATATATGTTTTATTCGAAATTCCTGGTAATGATACGTCAGGCCTTATAAAGTTTTGTCTAAAAGGCATAAATGATTATTTCACTAATTAAATGTCTGTTGTACGTAAAATATGTTTAACACATTTTTTACAGATCCTATTATAATAGTAAGTATATGTCCTGTAAATTTAATGTAACAATTTATTTTTCTTGTGACAGAATTGAAATTATTTATCTCAAAATTTTTGTACAGTATTTTTTTCAGTTATCGATTTTAAAATTACTCGGGTCAAACTGATTTCGGGTATTACGATGGGATTCGGCCGTGACTGCATTCTCATTATTTTCTACTTGTGCATGCATGATTTTTAGTACCTCGTACCAGTGCTGGAGTGAAAGTTAGACTGGCTCTAGAACGATTTTATTTTACAAGACAGTAATTAATATTGACACTTCTTATTTAAAATATTGAATGGATTTTTCATATTATGTTGTTCCATATTAAGATGTCAGACTATGCATTTGTTGTATCTATGTATGTACTTAAAAGCATTGTCTTGCTACATCAATGAAGGAAGGAAGAATTATTGTAATAATATAATTGAGCGAATTATCAATAATAAATATACCTTTTAAATACTGAATTTTTTTATTGTTATTTCTTAGCCTAGACTACCATGATCCGTATCCACCGAATATATCCTATTGATAGTGTCTGATATCACTGCCACTGGGTCTCGACTCGATGAACTATCATGCCACGAGAACTGTGGTGCGAGCCATTACACGCAGCACTGCAATACATGCTGGCAAAAATTGTGGAGCACCTCCTCAGGACAGGCAAATGCATTCATTCTTTCCAAAAACAAAGTGGCGCATGGAGATATCTGAATTGACTGATCATTGGAGTTCCCAGTTCTTAACCGTTCATGGTGGTTTTCCCTCTAACCTATTTGCCTATGTGGCAAACTGCAGTATGCCAATCACATCCTCTGAGAGTGTCCCTATATGTCAATTGAAAGGGAGGAGCTTTTCAAGTCGGTTCAACCACTTATAAAATTGGTTGGGTGTTGCAATTTAGTTTTTACAAAAGATAATTTTCTAGCTTTAAAAAAATTGTAAAATCTTAGTGAGCGAGGTCTCATCCTACCAATGCTACATATTAAATGGCTCAGTTAATTGTAATAGTAATCATGCACACTAACCCAGATCTTTAGAAATTGCTTTTGGGAGACTTAGGAGAGCCTCATATTTGTTGGGTTATGGTGCACCCCTGCATAACGGGTGTGAAAGCATGATGGTATTTAATAGATTTCTGGTTCCTCAGTCTAACCTAAAATATAATACTAAATCCCTAACCTGGAAGCTTCCATTAAATTAAATGGTCCCACCTAAATATTAGAATCGTTAAGTGCCAAGATCCACTACAAAAACAGAAACAACAGAATGAAATACCAATGACAGCAAACTAATTAATGCTTAATTTATAAAATTCTTCTCACTCTGCCTATGGAGCATATGGCCACTTCATAAGTGTCCCTGCAAGCATTTCTTAATTCCACTGAGTAATTCCTGTGGGTAGTGTCTCCCCGGTTAGCGCAGTTGGTAGCGTGCGTGACTAGCAATCCGGGGAATGC
>JAGVSQ010000441.1:0-39772 GCA_022683975.1 Rhyacophila evoluta | reverse complement strand
TGTATAATACTAGTAATACTATATTAAATGGTTTTGCCTGGGATAGATTCAAACTATTTTGCGACAAAAATCAAAATAAACTGATTAAATATAAACAATATTATATTTCAAAACGCATCGATTAAGCACCGTATGGCAATACTAGACGACATCTGTGTAACGTTCATCGAGCCTCTCTTCCTTGAATATTTTATTTATATAAATCAATCTATCGCCTGCATGTGGCTACATACATGCACTCGTACGCCGATTTTTCTACTATCTGGTTAATATTATGTGCCAACACTTTAACCAATTTTACGAGGATACGTATTATGTCAATTTTTCTCAAAATTTATCTTTTGATTTGACAGTTAAGATATGTAATTCAAACCACTCAAGAATGAATTTTATAATTATCTTGATGCATTTACTATTATTTTACGATGATATTAAATTGTGAGTTGGTAGGTATTTTTGTATTTGTGTCTATATGACGAAATAAGATATCATATAGAAGTTGACAATATATGTGTTTTCTCTTTATTGTTCCTCTACTACAATAATAGGAGGGATTACAAAATGGATTATGGTTTATCTACGGAAATCCTGAATGAAGTTGCCGATCAACAAATAAACTTTATAAGAAGATTATCTGGTGGATAATAGAGCTTTTATTTTTGAGAGTATTCTGTGCAATGCGAAATTCATAATTTTCTGTAAATGTAACAAATCCTTCATTCTAATCAAACGTCGTCAACAGTCTAGTGTTATTATGTATTTTCCATATTATCCTGGAATATTATGTATTATCAATACAATAATTAACAGCTCTAAAAGTATGTTATTGAGATCAACAAGGTAATACTTGCGAACTTTGAAGCTTAAATAGTGTGAAAGTTCACGAATCACATTTTGAGAAATACTTCAATAATAGATGCCTCAACTTTCACAACCTATCGTCGTGAACTTTGAAAATCACACTTAAGCCCGAGTCAATCCCACGCCAATTTGGCGAAGAGCTCAAGGCACTCCATGGAAGTAGGTTCTGGATTTATAGAGGCTTAACAGCGGCTGTAAGCTCTTGGATTGGTCATAAAGTAAGGTTTAAGCCCGCAATCACGGGCTGCAAAACTCCATCGTGTGTCGTGAATCGTTTTCAATCATTTATTTTTATTTTAAGTCGATGATAAAGTTGACGCTGAGAATTTACTATTTATCGATATTTTAACATAAGCTTAATATGTTACATATAGGTTACATAAAGGTAAAATATTTTAATATGGAAGTAAATTATTTTTTTACTATTCATTCTCTGGGTACATATATATACATATGAAGTGAACGAATATAAGATTTATAACCTTACATACATATCTAAATACATACTCATCTACATTTGGGCTACCCAACTAACGACATCCGGTGTACGCAAGCAGTGATCGTCTTACATCATTGGATTAATATGCAGAATTGCTGTCTCGAGAATTCACCTGAGAGGTCCTTGCCCATTTTAGTATCAGACAGTTTCCGTAATACAAATTAGTGTAAAGATCTCATTTCAATTCGATGATTAAATATCTTTTATAGTTACACGTATGTTTTAGGTGTATATATCCATTTATGGGAAAATGCTGCGAGCGGAAATGAGCGTAATTGTGGTTCTGATTCACGCACATGTGGTTAAAATCCTTTAATTCTTAAATTAGATCGAAAATTCATAAGCTGTTTTTTCATTTATTCTACCACCCATAGTGAGAAGTCGGATCAAAACATGTAGCTGAGCTAATGGGCCAAATGAATAAAGAAAAATACTCATTATTGAACTTGTTAGAATAGATAAATTGGATATATATATAAATGCTCTGTTATATGTAAAATTCGTGGCGTGGATATAATAAATTTATTTTTTAACTGTTTTTTACAGTTAGTGAGGAATTACTATTGAGAAGTCATTAATGCTGTTGGTACGCAACAACTCTGTAATTACTGGTATGGCATTGTAATGCCTCAATAACTATACACTCTGCTACTTATACATGTGTTTAATTTCAGCCAGGACCTGTATAACCGCCTTTAAAAGCATCTAAATCTTTTAACACCAGGCGCAGGGTCACGCGAGCTTGATAGCTATTGCATGATACTGGTAAATAAAATAACTTCTGGCAATATGTATTCGTATCACGAAATTTAGAGTAAATAGTGATCTATTGCTAACGAAAGATACACATTAAGGATGCATAATTAATTTGCAGTGAAAGTTTTTGCTGTAAAGGAAGAAAGAGAGAGTTGGTAGTTTTGGGATAAACATGTTTGGTTAGCTGATATATTATTGTTAACTGTTAGTCAAGCGATACAACAACTTAACCACAAGGTAATAAATACATTGCTAACCATCAAGATGCCATCGCAAATAAAATAAACTACTTAAATACATCTTTGTGATGGATAAATTCCTAAGTAATGTGGCGGTTAGTTACATACAACCTGTCTGTATTGAAGATACATCGTTTATTTATTTTTTACATTGGCAATGAAGCATGGAAAAACGATAAAATTACTGTTGTCTTCGCGTAGGCGACATTTCTTCGGTTGCCATAGGGGGTTAGACTGATAATTTTCTTCACTTAAAAATTAAATACTGCGAATTTTGAAAGATAATAAAACATAATACCTGTAACTTTGTTTACATGCAAGATATTTTTTTTGATTGTAGAAAGAATAATCTTCGTACGGGAAAAAAACAAATTATACACATACATCAGCATTTTTCGGTTCATATTACAAAATGTGATCTCACAATATAAGCATTAAAAATATATTTATACACACAATAAAAAACGTTCAAAATTTAAGGCTACAATAATTTTTAGGCCGGATTTTGAGATTTCATCTATGATATTTTTTGAAATAATAGTATTAAAAATACTGCTACGCGAGAATGAACCCATTTCACAATTAATTTACCATTTACGTGATAAATCATAAGTATATTAGTATTTTATGTTTAGATGATCAATGAAAGTAATTCAAATGCAATTTTTAAAAAATACAAAATTTATCACAGTTTATATTCAACAATCAAAAAAAACAAGACTTCGATAAATCGAGGCTCAATTATTCAATATCCTCGAAGATTACTACAAATGACGTTTAATTTGTTGCATGGAAGACTGACTTTTTCGAGCGAAGCAAAATATGTCTCCATTCCTTTTAACTACTTATATATATACATCTCCGCAATGAGAATAATTATTAACGCAGTAATTTGATATAAACGTTTGTTGGTTAGTTATGGCAATAATTATAAATGCGACCACTTGCTGTATTGACAGGTGAAAGTGTTTCTTAGAAATTGTTTCTATAAGAAGTAAGTGCCACATTTTTATACCGTAATTTAAGTATTTACTCTGGCCCTTTAATTAGGCTGTATCTTATTCATTAGAAACTTTCGATCAAGATTCATTAATATACAAAAAATGTACGCTAAGATGCATAAATTACCACATTTCAATTTGTTGCACATAACAACTATCCAAACAAATGAATTTCTTTCTCGAGGGCACGCCAGACAAAATAGCTTTTCAGAATATGATTTAAACTCAAATACAGTCAGTACGTCCGGTCTGTAAAGTACACATTAGGTTTATGATCATATCAGTAAATAAAAAATGTGATATAACTGTAACAATATATAATCCTGATTGACTGGTACATCACTCACGTGTTTTTTTTATTATTATTATGTGTAATCGATATGTACACCTATTGACGGATTGATCAGGATTAAAGAGATGTGTGCTCTAATCAACTTAATCTACTTAATTTGACTTTCTATTACATATCGTATTTCAAAGGTTTAATACCACTCTGTTAAAAGATAGTTTGATTACGAAAAATATTTAAGTAACAACATAATTCATTTTAATCTAAATTCCAATGTGGTAAATTTTAGGAGATATTAAGGAAGGTATTTCATGATTTTTATTTTATGTGATAATTCATTTTACTAAAAAATAGCAAATGCTTTTATATGACACATAGTTACTTTTTTTTGACTTTATCGACTATCACCAATACGGTGTATAGTTTAAATATCATCAGAATTATAATAAATAAATATTTTTTTACAAAAATATAATCAAGAATTTTTAAATTTAATGTGTAATAAAGTGTTTCTCCAAATATAAAACCTAAAAGAAAACTTCAATGAAATAAAATGTGTTATACCTAAAACACATATTAGATTTGTTTTATATTCAATATTAAACAAAAACAAGGAGTACTGCATATGGATCCTGTTGAAAATAACTTATTAGATTGAAAATTAATTAACGAAGTCGTTTTTGACAAAAATAAAACAGCATTGTACTATAAAAATAGCATGTGTCGTGGCGCTTTAAACAATGATTACTTTTTCAAACAATCGAATGCATAACACTTGTTCGTCCATGACGTCGGACAAGCACGCCATCCTGAACAAAATTGCGCAAAACCGAAGAATAAGGCCAGCGTGAGAGCCTCGTTTTTTATAGCTGATAACAATAAAAAGTATTTATTGTAATTAATAGAAACATTGATAGTAAAAGTGTATGCCAATTTTAAACCGATTAAAATATACAATGAGCATGAACATTTATGGAAAATACAGTGAATGAGCTGGCTGAGGTCACACTCATACAATAAGCGTCAGGTTTTTGATAAAGTGTGTGAAAGTGTTCGAGAAAATCAATTTGTAACCCGCATTCTCAAAAACACAATAGTATTTTTTGGTTATTAATTAGGTAATATTACTGATTTTAATAATATAAAAATACAAATCGATAATTATTTAAAAATTCCTCTTTATATCGATCATAATGAAATAAAATCTTGTATGTCACAAAATACAACTTTTTTCTACATATTCACATTTATATATTTTGTATATATAGAGTTTTTTTACTTTCTCTAAAAATTGTGTTATGTAGCACTTTCATAATGATCAATATATAAGTAGTTCTGACATGGGTTTCGTCTTGTCATAGCACATATTTAAGCGACATGTAAAATTGTAATATCATGATAAAATCTCAGACAAAGCACAAATAAATCTCTCGTTTTTTTAAATATAAATAGCTATTTCAAGAATAGAATGAACTATAATGTACTAATGAGCGTGAACATTAAAGGTTACGTATTCTTCTGTTCGAGACAAAAATGTGTAGCTAACTTCGTAAATCTTTTCAAAACCGTTCATTCGTTCACGCACGCTTTTAAAATACCCATGTAAATTTTATAATGAACGCACTTTAAGCAGAGTTTTTGTACATTAATTTAAAAAATGTTTGTAATAAAATTTGAATAAAAAATATTTTTCACGGCACCTTTGGCGCTAATTCATTGTCATCGAATCAAAGTTTCCATGCATCATCGTTTAAATAAACGATTTAAAAATGCACATAATTACCATAAAAATTAACATTCTAACAACCTACCGCACGGGGATTACACGCGACGATTATCAATAATAATTTATTGAAGAGAGTGAAAATTAATTATCTAAAGATTGAGGTCTCGGCCAGACAACATTATCAAACTATTTATAAATACGCATTGGTGCAGAAGATAGCGATGTATAGTAGATTGTGGATGAATAGGTCTCGAGAAAGTCTGCGAGGTTACAATAATATACTAGCTGATCGGCCAATACGTCAATCCCTCTCCAAACGATGCATTCGTTTATATCAAAAAAACATTTAATAATAACACGTTGATGACTCTTTCAAATCTTCCAACGTCTAACTTATGTAGCACATACTAAATGATACCCATAAAATGAATCGGAGGTAAACAAAAAGACTTTCATCACTCTACGCAAACTGTAAAGATAACTAGATAATTTGGATGAGGGCCTATAACAGAAACGTACGTAATATCTATGTTAATTTAGTAAGATAGTATACTAAGATGTTCGTACACTGTGGGTCCCATTTTTTTAGTATAAATTATTATATTTATGAAAGGGCTGATGTGTCCAGTACCAAATTTAGATAAATTAGATTAGTTACGATAAGACGTCTAAAAGATGATTGGGTTTCCTATAAAAAGGGGACACTACTTACGACATAATATTTTCAATAAAGTTTTGCAATGGATTTATATAAAACATTTATAATAAAAACAATATGAAATTTAAATACTTTAAATAGTCGCTATTTTAAATCATTTATTTTTAAAAAATATATATTCATAAATATATTTTGTTTATGGTCAACAATAAAACCATATTGTGTGAGAATATTGTATGGTGGTAATGTTTTAGTCTGTTCGTCTGCTCTTCGAGTGACCGGCGCATCGTGTGAAGCCGCCCTAAAGATGCGCCGTCTTTGATTTCTACTGTTGGAGGAATTTCATTAAACGAATTCGGATTTGCGTCTCGATTGACGATCGCACAATATCAGTGGAAACCGGTATGGGACCGTTGAGAACGGTATTACAAGATAATATGCATCTTACGCATTGATCTCACAGTTTTTTCTCGACTCGGCGTTGGCGCAATTATTGTCGTTTTAAGTGGTCATTTATAGCTACTAATTTTAATAATTTTTCTATTGTAACATATAAATTAATTATAAATGTGTGGCAAATATGTTTCAAGCGCGCTAATAATATGGTTGTAATATAGGACTAAGTTATGGTACAAATAATCATAATTTCACTTTTCAGATTTTCGAATATATTTTTATTACTATATTAGTATAATGGGAATGTATGGTTTTTAGTTTCTTGTTAAATATATGTTATTACATAATAAATATATATATCTATAAATTTTATGGTGTTGGCATGAATACAGGAGAACAATCAAATAAAAAAATCATACGCTGAATTGTGTATGATTATATACATACATACTTTTCTTAATCGCGAATATTTGTATGTATTGTGCATATTTATTGCATGAGTATTTCGCTAACCAGAGAAATGTAGCATTAGTAACGTAGAGTAACTCAATTTAATTCGTAAAATTGTATATTATACATATTCTTTATTTACATAATTCTATCTTTTTATTTATAAGCTTTTATTTAGTTCTGCTTTGACGGTTCAACATCTTGCCGGTTGCGTCATCGCTAGATTATTTAATTAGATTTTGATCAGCTTTGTATAACCACAACAACTTCAAGAAAAATATTAATCCGGTTTATCACCCGAAAGTTTTTTTTACGCTTGAATTTTCTTACTAAATATTTTGAATTATATACTTGCAAATTCCTGGGTTAAATCTAAACTATTCGCATTTCTTGGCATTTCTACATGATTCATAGTATAATTACCAAAATAAAAGTTGGTACTATTGCGATACGATATATTATTCATACTAATTTAAATCAAACTTTCGACTTAGTTACATTGCCACAGTTGAAATAAAATATTTAGAAATTAAACTTCATATATATTTCGATAGAAGATTTGATCTTATTAATCGATCTTAAATAATACAAATTTATAGGAATTATCCAGTGTAATATGGTTGCAGAGGGGCACCTCATCAGAGGAGGCTTGGGGGGAGGGCGGAGGCCACAGATGTGGGCCGCGCGGCCGGCCTAACGGGACAAGCCGCAACACACATTCGCGCCTCTCTCATCCGATACATTCTTCAATTTTATTTTATGCTCTTACCTCCCCCTGCCCGCCCTCTTCTACACCGGTTACACGAATTATTATTGTCCGGTACGATTCGATAAAGAAATACCTGAAGCCCTCCCCAAATCTCGCTACATCATACAAAAGTCACCCGAAAGTCCGAGAAACTGTTTCTAGAATGTACAATAGATATCTACTCGTAACTCTATGGTAGATACAATGTGTTTTTATAACTAAATAAAAATCGTTGTATAGTTTTTATAATACACTACTAAATATGCAGGCTATCCTTAATCACTGTGCGTAATATTAAATCTGGATGATGCAAAGAACCAAAACAATTTTTGCTGGCGTAATTGTTTGTTATCGTGAATACCGATATATTGTCGTTGATTAGCATTCGGAAAAGCAGTGAAGGCAGTTTGTGTTCAACCGCATAAAAAGGGTATTAATTAATCTTTGGGAAGGAATCTAAAAGGACAGCATGTTAACTAATGGCAATAATAACATTTTTGAAATGAACGAAAACCAAATACACATTTTCCAAACAGTGTGTTCTGATGATCACACGTCGGATTGCACAAAATAGTAAATCTTATTTTTTAATATAAAATGTAAAATATTTATTAATACTGAATTCCGTATATATCAAAACAACGGTATTTTTTTCAGAAAATGATATATTTTCATAAATTGTTTAATGCGCTATGCATGCATGTGTTCAGCTTGTATACGTATAAGTGATTTGTACCCACTCAATTGGACAATTATACATATTATGGTATGGTCGCTTTAATTAATTATTTACGTTGATGACTGCATTTTGAATTCGTCTTATTTTTTATTTTACAAAATTCTAATTTCAATGTCATGTTTCATTTTTTTATTTCTCGTATATAACGTCTAAATAGCATATAAAATTCATCATTATAAGTGTTAGTAAATATTTACTGTATACTGATATACGTTCGCATAATATTTTTGAAGATAACAGTGAAGAAAGACTTAAATAGATATGTGTGTAATCGTTTCACAAAACGAAATACCTACACAACTTACTTCGTTAAAAATAAAAGATTTTTTTAATAAATAAGTTCCATTTTCGGGTCGGGTATTTAGCAAAAATGAAATAAGTTGACTAAACAACATAAGTTATGCATTTAACCGTCATTAAGCGACAGTGCGTGATATACGCTGCTAAAAAAATCTAGTCTGAAAGGATCTGCAAAATATCAAATTGTAAAGCAATTTTATCTAAAATTCAATGAATAATTTATCGGATAAAATCATTTATTAATTACTTCACAGATTTTTTTACTACACATAATTTGTATGTATCATCCTAAAATTTATCGCAAGTTTGATGTAATAATAAACATTTTTATTATATGCGGGTATTAGAAAAAAATCTATTGTTTATGGGTACCGTAAGAAATTATTTAACAAAAAATCTCACAAATCTAATGGTACGATATTTGGTGCGAGCGCATCACGACTGTAATACTATCATAGCTTGAATTATTACTACACCGGTTTAATATCTTGCGGTAGAATGTATTTCACCTAATAATTCCAGTAGTGGCTTAAATATCTTATATAAAGCGATATAAGTGAGTTCTCGAAAATTAAAATTGGATTTCAAAAAAGAGGATTGTAATGTGTTAGTAAAAAAGTATGCGAGAATAAAAAAACAGTCGCTGGACAAACCCAGACATAGTCTACCATTTTAGTAAAAATAAAGGGTTGAAACAGTGAAGCTATGGGGAAATACATGACTACGTACGACCATAATTATTACCCAATCGAGAAGAATAAAAGCAGCTGGTGGAGACTTTCATTCAACGGCAAATTCATGCAATCAAAATCATCACAGTAATTACTATTAGATATACAATTATTTTATATTCTGAAATTTTATTGAAATTATACATTCGAGAATTACACACTGTAGTCATTAGATGCATTCTTATCTATCTTTGAAACTGGACAAGACTCCGGTATGTCCCCTTTTCTTGTGCCGGCGTCAGTTCGAATTCTCCATTCACTTGTTTCATCTCGCAACAAAATAATCCGAAGTTGCATGCCAGCAATTCGGACAGTGAAAATTGTTATTATACTATTCGTAGCTTGCATCTCACTCTCTACTTTGCATACGATAAAGAGCTCCATTATGGTGTGTATGATACATCTCGCATTACGAGTTCAACACAGTGATAGTGTGTAATGTGACCAAGCTAACTGAGTAGTACATGAGGAAATATTTGTACATCAACAGCACAGTGCTATTTGTTTTGAAATTAATACTACTGTTTAAAGTGGCTACTGAAGTTAACATCCAAAATATTGTTGATAATGTACTTAATATTTAATTATTTACTATAAAAACATATGTTTATATTTAAAAAAAACTGCCTTTGGTACTTAAACCCCACAAGATAATTATAAAATTAATATACACAGTAAAGACAGTGAAATACCTACCGTTCCACAAATATAATTTTGTTAATGTTGAAACACTTCATTTTCATGACCACTTAAAATAACTATTAAATTACTTTTTTGTTTAATCCATATTTTTCTTCATAGACATTAAATGACTTTGGAGAAGACTTTGATGAATATAAAAAGCAATATTCAAATTTAAGATTAATAGAAGTAATTTATTTTCAGATTAATCATCAACTTCATCCACTGTTCGATGAAGGCCTCTTATAAATAGTTGGTTTTGATGTCGAAAATGTTAATAAAATGGTGAGGGTGCATGAAAGTAGGAAAGAGAGACATATTAAATAACCATTTACGCTAATAGATTAGATTCATGGAAAGCGGAAAAGACTTTTATAAATACTAAAATAAATTAATAAATACGACGCTTGATTATTCCATTGATTGACTGTAGCAATCAAATTCTGACTATACTTCTATATCATTGAAGAAGGAGAGAAAGTTAATAAATTAGCTGACGATATATATTAATTAGTATTCTATGTTAATTTCTGAACTGTAAAGCGAAATGATGTTCATTTTTTATAGATTTATGTTGCAAAATGACTTAATAATTTTAATAGTATCGTAATCATACTTTTTCTGTTAAAATAATTTTACTTTACGATGTTGAATATAAACGTGAAGAATTTAGAGTTCGTTAAGCGGACTAAAAGCTTTATTACCTTTTTTGGCATATTATTTTGAAATAATTATGTATCAATACAATTTCCAAGATTAAAACCGTTTTGAAAATCTTTTCGTCTGTGTCCGTCTTTACATACTAACTGCATAATAAATAGTTAATTATGTTTTGGTAAATGGTTACGTCTTTATATTGGAAAAGAATTTAATGATAGGATGGGCGTGATTGTATTAACATTATATTGAATTTTAAAAATAATACAGAATCTTAAGACGATATAAATAAATATTATCTAAATGTATACATTAACCTGTGAAAATTGATTTCTTCTCGAATTCCTATCGCAAAAATATTCATTTTAATAATAGTTTATGTTACGTTGTGATAGATTTAGGTTGAAGCATAGAAATAAATCAAGCCATTTATAGATGATTCTTAATGGTTTTGAGATATTAATTTTGTTATATTTTAATTTACACCTCATGTTTTTAATTATATACAAAGTAAGTATATTTTCTCAGTGTTCATATGCGTACATTTTGAAGATAGCAAAAAGTAAAACCTGTATTGCAAATAGTACACAGAAAAAAATTTGGTTATATTATCAAAATTTATTAATTTAAAAAATCATCAAAAATGCAATAATACCGCTCAATTCAATTTGATTTATTTACTTTTGATCGATGAAATTCTGATAATTTTGTTATATAAACGTAACCAATGTCACATGTATTATTATTTGTGTTAAATTATCTCTTTAAAATTATTGAAAGTCTGGTTACCGCCTCATGCAGTATATTAATTGAATCTTTCGTCTGCAGATAAATCATAATAATGTTATGTATGTAAGGCTTAACAAAACATATTTACCGTTCAGTGCATTACTATTGAATGTCTCACAGTATTATTATGACAAAGTATCAATTCAGAGCTCCGACATTTATCTAGGTAGTAAACTCTTAAGTATTTGGTACGACTATATATCTATTTATATATTACTATTTATGGTTATCGTAAAATTGTGTCTAGTATTTCATTTGTATGCGGGAGAAGATATTAACCTTTTTGTTTTATTGAAAGTCGTTTACGACCTTGATAAGACATCCAAATATGCACTCATCGGCGGAAGCTATACAACAAATAGCATAAATAGAAGACATATATTTATGTATTGTTCGGAAACTAGAAACGAAGCTTGATTAAAATTTCAAATTTAATTTTACTATCAATTAATTAAACATATAAAAAGTGTTCAAGTTAAGACTTTTTATATTAATTAATTAATTATATGTTTAAGCTTTTTTAGTATTTATATCTTTTTAGGATGATGAGAATTGTGATACATTCATAAATGTTGTATTTGTTTTTTATTTAACCGTTCAAACAAAAGATCGTTTTAATTATGAAATGTGAACAGAAATAATAAAATATATGTAAATGTACGATAATTCTATTTTTACCATTTGCCTATAACGTACGCTTAAAATTGAAAGACTACAGTAAGCCCGATAATTCAGGTTTACTATCGCTGATATATGGCGATGTCGTAAAAGTTGGCTATCGAAACATAAACAAAGCTTTTGAATTTTTACGCTTTAATTGATCGACAATATAAAATGTGAAAAAAATATTTCATACGAATTTTTACGAATGTCATCAAATGCGCCTTAAAAGTAACATCAGTTGTATAAATTCCATATTTTAAATTATAATTTCATGGGATAAAATATCAATTACACAAAGATGATTTAATTTGGAAAAAATATCAATGTCTTTTCCCAATGAAAATGGTGATTCAAAATTGAATTCGTAAAAAACACATTTCAATACAAACACAGTGGATTGATCCATCTTAGCAGTATGACAATATTTAATATAATATATTTTTTTATCAAAACAACAACAAAAAATATGTGTAAATAAATGGGAAACTTCACATAAAGATCATTAAAGTATAAATCATTATATTTATACAAAAAATAGCTCAAACTACGCATCGGTAACGTTGAAGTTAGCATGTACGCTTTGAATTCCGGGAAATGAGAGTTCGTTTCCCACATCTCTCGGATTTTTAAAAATCAAAAAATGCAAGACCATTGCCCATTGGGCTGAGCAATTGTTTGGCAAGGAATTCAAGTTAAAATAATCTATCAAGACGTCTTCACATTGCCAAGATCTATATATAATATTTTACTTTCGGAGTGGATCTTCATACTGTGTAGATCAATATGCTCCACTTTCGGAGCGAACATGGTATATACATATATACAAGAATATCAAATTGTATATGTGTGTATTTTCTACATTGATATTATTTTCGTTGAGAGACATTAAAAACTAAAACCATAAATATGGCTAAATCTTGTGCTAATAGTGAGATAATAAAATTACATCAGTCATGTTTTTATGATGCATACAACCAAGCCTTCTATTGAGTAAACAGTGTATTCTTGTTTGATATAAAATTAATAATCATGAATAAATTATCATTCTGCTGTATTTAAAACGCTCAATTAATCATCTCATATAAGATTGAAAATTTGTGGACCGACATTTTTTTTATATGTCAAATATGAACCAGGATAAAAACTAAAAAATCCACCTGGTGACCTTGGTCAAAATATACTGCGTGCTGTTAGTCGTGTCGGAATCAGTAGCTCCTACCGGTACTCATCGAAATTAGCATCGAAAAATTGAGTAATGAAATAAACGTTTCATAAGCCATGATTAGTTTTAAAAGCTTCAATTTGTTTCAGCAACTAGCCATACTCTTTCAACACTAAATTGTCAAATAGTACATAATGAAATTTCATCATTTTATATCTTGTAGTAATCACTCTAAAAATAATTTTAAAATAGCAACTAAGCATCAAAAATGTAAGAAGTCCTCTACGTCCGTATGAATAAATCAACAATATAAATTTTTGAGTTATGTCAGTATTGATTTCAATTAGCGATATTAACTTACGATATTTCCTCATAGCTAAAATAATCACTTTACTAAGAAAATATGTTATATTTCATTTCAAATTTCCCTTCTATGCGAAATGATTAATCTCTATGAGCAACCTTCGTAATGTTATGATAGGTGTTGGTACTATCATATCGAATGGCACCTTGGCATTTAAAATAATGTATAATATACAGGCAACTCGCTTTTATTGAAAGTTGATGAACTGCTTCTCCGATAGATACTTTTCCTTTTCCTCCAAATCGATGAAAGAATATTTTTTCGAAATATTAATGTTTATGAGGTAATTTTTGATTTACGATTCAATAAAAAAATTGACATCGAAAAAAAATAACGTTCTGAATATACGAGAACAATATTAAATCAATGTTGCTTACTTGTAATCCTTGGTTATTCAATGAGATTTAGAAATACATGAATTCGATACAAAAGTATGTCGAAACAAAAAACTCTAAAAAATACTATCAGCTACATAAAAAGCATATTAATTTCTTAAATAAATAAGCGTTTATTAACTTGAGCTTCAAATAATCTAAGATTATAATTTTGCAAAGTAATTCGTTTAGTTATTACGATTGTGACTAATTGTGACCGTTATCAAAACTATTGCCAGTTAATCTTGATAATGGTGTCATAACCACAATAATTATAAAACTAACTAACCTATATAATTATAATTTAAGGCAATCATTCAGCCGTCGTTAATCAATTGCTATTACCAATATAATATCTTTGCACATCTACTTAATCGTTGAAGGATTCTATTAATTGACTATACTACTGATCGCCCACCTTGCTTTTGACCTTGAACTCATGATCTTAGCGGATCTAGATTTGGATTTTATTGTTTGACTTTAACTTTTTAACACATCTTTGCTCAGTTAATATGTGTATCCTAAGTCCAATGTAAAAGGTTCGCATTGATTTCACCCTGTGATTAGGTAGGCGCGCGCATTTCACCAAGGATTTTTCGAAATTTTTGAAAAAGATCGGCTGTACAATGGATTAAGCACTTTTTTGATAACCAATTCTCGTTAAAAATATATCAAGATTGTAATTGTAGATATATTAAACATATTTGACCAATTTCGGAGTGGACATCTTCATACTGTAGAGATCCATGAGCTCCACGTTCAGATCTTACATGTTGTAAAAAAATGAAGGATCAACGAATTATCGCGGAACATTTTCTGCATTATTAAAAGTATGTTTGCTCCACGTGGAAAATATTCTGAATACAAACAAGCATACTCGTATTCAATTGTGAGCCGTATCTCGTATCTCCGGAGTTTTAGTACTGTATGCTACATCGAAAAAACTCTCAAAGAAATAACAAGTCTGCAGATAGCAAGTCATAAAATTTAAGACGGCTTCTAGTGGCATTGCAATAAAATAATAATAAAAATAACCCATTCACCTGCCCGCGAGTGAAAGATGTGAGTAGGTAAGATAGATTTACACCTCAGGCGAAAACACAAGACTTTTTCACCTTCGAAGCGAGTAACTTCGTGGTTATTGACGATGGCGTCTCAAATTTGAAAATTTTCTAGCAGTTGCTTAAGTCAGATATTTTATTATTTAGTATCTACCGAAATAGCAGTAAAATACTGCTAACAAAATGTTTCACATAATTAAATGTTTTTTCATACTTAATTAATTAAAACAATGAAAGAAACACAAACCTAATATGACGGACTTATTTTTACCAGGGTTTCTCAATAGCAGGGCGTTGAGTGTTTCTAACTACGGTGTAATCAAATATGTAAAATTAAATATCGCATCATTAATACAAAGTGCAAGTTGTTCGAAAGCTTACTGTTTTTAACAAACACAACATTCACATATATTGTAGCGAATATTTAGATAAAGATTTATAATTTTTATCTGAGGTAGTATAAATATACCTATAATATGTTGAACAATATGTATATTTTTCCTACCTCGTTGCATCTTAATATGGAGCAAATAAGAAGACTTATCTTGGTAAATGATCTGTTAGGAATTTATTCCTGCATATTTGATATTAAAAAATAATGTTTATGTAGTGACGAGAATTGAGTCCGCATCTTTCGGCATATTAAAAAGCGCCAAATCGGCAAGGATTACTATACATTGTATTATAATATAACATTATAATATAGTTTACGCAGATGATAACGAATATTCGGGTAATAGTGACTATGCTAAGTAAGGTGAAAGAGATTATTGAGATAAAAAATTGGACACGAATATAAGAAAATTCAGCTATCACAATCTTTACTTTTTTTTAATATAAGCTTGAAAATATGCGGAAATAAAATCAGAAGACTTACGGCTGATAAAGCTAGAAGAATGAGTTAATTACTACACATCACTGTTATGCAAGAGCACTCACAAAACATAAAAAAAATCACTTCATCTCCGATAGCGGTGAGAAAATTAACTGCATTTAATTTAATAAATTTCATTCAATTTTACAATAATTTTAACCAAACATTTCCAGAAATAAACAAAAAACTCATTCTGATAAAATTGTATGCTCTTATTGTTGTTAGCGTTTACAATTAATTACATACATTATTATAACATGATATATTCATAAAAATTGAATCCGTGCGGTGTTATTTAATTAAAATTTATTTAAATACAATAAAACAATAAAATTGTGATGAAACCATAAATTCATAAAAATTCTAACGTATGCAAATAAAATAAAACACCTGCACAAAGGTGAAGCTTCTACTGATGACGAGTGATTATATAAAAAGCTCGAGCAGTCTGTAGCTGTAAAAACAAGAATAAAAAATGAAAGATAGGTCGACCAACCTGTTATGGGAACCGGGGAGCTGGCCCATGGCTACCCGCAGGCATCAAACCTTCAAACTACCGTAGTTTTTTAACTTACTGATGCATCGTTGGGCTTGTCGAGGAACTGTTGGAACGATTTACCCGTTATTTTTTAAATATTTATATCTGATTTATTTACGTTAAATTGTCGTATAAATTACAGCCATAATTTTTAAGGTTCGTGTCTTTATATTTTTATACTGCAAATTTAATGTTACTTTTATAAGACTTGTAAGAAAAATGAGAATAGTAAAGTGACGACTTTGAATAAAACTTCGTTAAATGTGAAATTAAAACAGTGAACTCAGAAAAAAATAGATTACAATTAGCATTCAATTCACATGTATATATATTTTTTGATATCATTTTATACTAACCACTTTGAGTGCATATATAAATGATATAGCATCTGCAAAGAACATTCGATGTATAATGAATACGTGTAAATATTGAATTTTTAAACAAACTGCTTTACAATTTATTTAAATCATATTTCTTAATCGAAAACTTTATTGAGATTTGTAAATATATGTAGAAACAAATTTTCATTTTCCCTTTATTTAACAATAATATATTTTTTATGTAAAATATTGTGTTATTAAAAATTGCCTACGAAATTTAAAACAATAACATATTTAAATACACGATACAGTCTGATTATTTTCTTTGTATAAAAAAATACTTTTTACGTTAAAATAATAATAAATTGATGTTATGGAATATTTACTAATATACGTTAATTTCTGTTTTTATACTACAGTGTTGCATAATCTTCCCAACACTAAGCATTAACAGTAAACTATTATATTTGATACATATCTCTTCAAAAGTAGTTTAAATAAAATCGTTTAATGTGTGTTGATGGTATCAGAATTTTTTAATGAAATTAAGATTGCATATCATAGTTAAGCTTTCGACATAAAAACGTTTTTATTTAAAATTAAATATTATAAATCTAATTATTCCATTAAAATTTTAACATAAAATTGCATCTATTATGTATGCCGCAAGTTTATGAAATGAACATCAAATGTTTAGGCTGTATGATATTTTGAAATTATGAAAATATCATAGGTTCAGAAACCGCATTAATTTTGTAAGTCTGGTCGGAGATATACAAAATAAAGAGACCATTAGTACTTCAAAACATAACGTGTAGATCTATGTTTATATACAATATCATAACATTCTGCAATATCCTTCATCGTCTTGTTATGTAAAAAAGATCATTAGTATTTTAAAATTTAATTGTTCGCTATTTGCGATTTATATTTCTTTTTTAATCACTTTCAATTCCTGATCGATTTATGTCCTAAAATATAGCAACGAAATAATGTATTATTAGTATTTTATTAATATTAAAAATGAAGCAATCATTCATTAGGTTTTATTTATAAATCACGAAAAAATTCACGCAGGATTTAGCAAATTAATGATTGATACCGTTATATTCCTAAGACATTTATGTATGTCAGAATGATAATACGATCGTATGGAAAAGTGGTTTCCAAAGTGGTCCTTACCGACCCCCAGTGTCCGTGAGACCGCTGAGGGGGTCTGTGGCAACTTAAAATTAATTTGGGGATCCACGGATAACGTCGGGTGTCCGTAAATTCTTTTTTGGACGAATATATAAAAGTAGTAGTAGGGCTAAACCTAAAAAAACGAGAAATCTCCAATTTGTTTTCTCGAAATACGCATATAATATTTTATCAAAATTATCAGCAACGTCTGACAGTGGTTATAGCAAAACAAAAACAAAAAAAAGTCATATTATTATTTTCATAATTACAAATAAAGTATAGTTTATTGTAATAAACATAAAAAAGGCATTTACACATTCAAATTTTTAACACGAAATGTTAGTACGTACTTTAAAATATGCCTTCAACGTCTTCGAAAGAAGGTGACTAAAATGAAGAAAAAACGCTTACTTAATCCAATTTGACAGTTGATTGACACAATAGAGTTGCTCGACGAACATTGGACCTGAGTGAATTATAAATCCAATAAGACAATCTGGCATAAGTTACGTTAAAAATAACTTTACAATGTCATGACTCATAAGCTTGCTTTTTTGGGGAGCTTAGTTTTACTGAAGGATTAGTGACTCATCCTGCCATAATTATATTAAGAATAATAAACGTGTTTAATTATTTATTTCAGACATCTTTTACATTCTCATATAATATTTTAATATTATAGAATACAGTACTAACAATAATATATTTTTGATTTTATTTTCATTGTAAGCACGTACAAATTCAAATATCAGGAAGTGCTATTTATTGCCACTCATATTTAATGTTTTTGTTTTATCATAAGAGTACTTAGGTACTATACGACTATAACTATCACATTCCAGTACGTATATTATCACCTCCATGAAAGACTTTAAAGATAAAGAAGGCGCCCTTACTATCAAATCAGAAATCGGTACTCGCGTGTGTTATAATGAAATAAGTGTGTTGTCGTCATGAGCATGACTTTAAAAATACACTGACTTATCACAGGTGACTTCTTATTTAAATCTTGATGATTTCATCCTCGTACAAACTTCCTTTACAAAATGTATATATATATATATATATGGCCCAAAACATTTCCTTTAGCTTTAGGATTTTTAGTCTATACAGATAAACACAAAAAAATAAGCAGAATATTAAAATTGCACCAACGAATTCATTTTAATTATATTTGATTATGCACTATATTTATAACCATCGAATACAGTCATCAGCTTCCTGAATGCTGTTTTGCATAGTTAGTTACTTACGATCGAAAAAACATACTTTACTTCCGCGGTTATCAAATATTTCAAGCTAGATTTGATTGATATAATCGATTAATTTATCGCACAAATAAAGATTTCCATACACATGATTGTAAGCACTTAGTTGAAATAAGGAATTATAATTAGAATATTATAACGGTTGGCTTCCACTGTCTTATTAACCTTGTTTAGAATAGAGACTTCAGCAGTGAAAACAGAAGTAAGTACATGAATTTATATAACTTTCGAAAAAGCGTCAGCACATTCTCTTGAAGATAGTACTCACTATCAAAAGCGAATACGTAGATACCTTAAGCTAGTACTCACGTTATTGTTTGATACATTCATTTAGGTACTCATTGGTAACAGGTTAGACAGGTTTATAGGTACGGACAAAGTAATGAGATGAATTTTATGCACACTCCAAAAAATCTATGAGAAAATTTGAACATCTACAACATATATGTATTCCAAGACAAACATTTACATAGTGTATTTAAGAAAGTAGACTGTATATTATTTATTGTACAAACAAAACTGACCGAAAGCTCATTTTGTCATTACATAACTTATTGGACACATGAAATTAATAGTAGAAGCATGCATTGAAACTCTCTTCCTGTTTTGATTAACAGCCATAAAGCCTATTTCTAATAATTTCAATTTCTAAATAAATAGACGGTGTTGTCAACGGCAATATACTATATAGTTTCCTTCACAAATAATTTAACTGACTTTAAAATGTAATATTTCTTAATATGATTCACAATCTAAAACATTTAAATCGGTGCTTATGAAATTCAACAAATATTAAAATACGAAAATTAAATATTATAAACATAGAAAGAAAGTATTGTGGAGTATGTATCGTTTTTCTCTTCTGACCATTGACCTGTAGTTAATTCAAAGAAAAAATACAAACAAAAATGACAGCCTAAACTTGAACATAACGCGATCACTCAAAACCCACGAGCCTATTTTTCCACAAAACAATCGACTTGTACCAGTATTTTGTATTTTAATCTAATCAATACTTCCCACTTCAATAAGGTAATATCCCAAAAAAAATGTGTATGGTTTCATTTATATAAATGTCAATCAAATATACAACACTCGAACAAGTTTATACGCTTCATAAATAGTTACTTTAAAGACTACAACTTAAATATTATGTATCATATTCAATAGGATTTCATATTAATCATTAATTTAAATATCTCCGCAAGATGCACTCATTGCAGCTTGGAGGAAGAGGTTAAATGCAAAGTAGCATATCTTTTTACAGTCCAGAGTTAGTGTATGTTTTTCTGTCCTCATCAATCCTTGTAATAGTTTTTGTGGTAAGAAAAATAAAACTACCATGACAAAAAATGTTGATGCTTAAGGTGTGTAATTATGTGTTTACAAGCAGCATTCCAAAAATAAACCAACATTTAGCCAAAAAGATAATACATTTAAAATAGTTTCATCAATTATTTTAAATTGTTAAATTATACAAAGTTGTTGAGTGTTTTATCATCAAGTATTAACCCTTCTTCGAGCATATACCGTAAGTACCCCGAAGTGTCCCTGGAAGACTTCTCAAAACCACGTTGGAGTGCAATAGCGCAATAATGAAAATGAGACTCTCGCACACGGCAAAGAGTTTACCGTTATCCGAGAATCAATTCAGTTTCTGAACGGACAAGAGTACCGACGCCATTAATCGTGATATTGCAATCACTGAACATTAATCTAAAAAAATTGTTGACATCGGCGGCGCGTTTGACAACGCCGAGTGGCTTCTGCTATTGCAAGTGTTGTGGTTAAGGATGATGCCGGGGATTCTTTCTGCCACAATTCACAACATACAATCGATTCTTGCGCATCGACTACACATATAAGTAAATTAGAATATCATAATTATATTAATACTTTATTTTCAGGTATGATGGATTAATACCTGCATTACACAGATCTACATAAAATTTAAAAATTGAAGATTTACATCAAATATTTTTCATAATTTAACAAGAATATAGAGCACCAAGCGATTAAAGAAGGTACAAAAATCCTACTTTCTAGATTACATAAAGTACACCAGAGTCAGTGTATTTTTCACTGTGTTGCATAAATACCTATAATCAGCGGATTTACTCTACTTAACATCTGTTTACCTGCGTAAATGATTTTAATTCATTCAGAGCTTCTAAACAATTTTTAATTAATTAAATTAAATATAAAAAATATAATAATCATGTCACATTTAAAAAAATGATAAAATATATGATTGTGATATAAAATTTATGAATAATGTTAATGTAATACTTAGTAACCGAGTTAGTAAACAAGCGCACACTAACATCTAAATCGTTTGGCATTGGAAGATTTAAGACCCACAATTGTATAAAATTTGTAAATTCCATGACATGATGTCGAATATATTGACGAGTAATCAACATGAAAAACAATCGTTCAAAATTAACTTTCACATTGTGGATACCCATATGTTATACAGCTTCGAAACGGACAGAGTAAAAAAATATATCAATCTGAAATTGAGAAATTATATTTAATTAATTAATAGATTAGGCAAGGCTAATTTGTTTTACTTATTAACTAAAAAAGAAAGTTTATATAAAGGAAAAAATCTTCGTCTTGTAATGGATTATTGCTAATTATATCTAATTATATATTTCTCAGTGATTGAAACTAAACGAAACAAGTTACACTGGATTCTCTTTTAACACGGTGAATACGTTCAACGTAGTACATTATAAAAAACCGTAGAATCAGTAGTTATCAAAAAAAAATATTATTGTTTAATGCATTTTAATTTTATTAAAAAAATATATTTTTAAAAAATCATTACGAAGATTTTTTACTATCAAATGATAATCAAAACCGTTTACGCACGCTTTTTACGACGTCGCTTTATCACTTGAGATATCCGGAGCTTGTGTAATATTTCTTTTCAAATTTTCGGGTTGACTGGATTCTTAAAAAATCGGGGATGTAATGCCGTGTTATTTCGATACCGTGTAAAAAGAAAGTCCAGTGTATGAAGATAAAAATCACTATATTCGCACTATGATGGATAATTAGAAAAATGATTATTTTTTGTAAACAATAAGCCATCTATCGTCAGATTTTCCGGATAACGTTTATGTAATGACAAATTATTGTTCGTCCAAAAACAGTCACATTATTATTTTTACAACTTCCGCTCCAACACATATGCAGTAGCACAATAGAAGTATTAATCATGACAAATTGATTTTTACGAGGGCCGGTTGTCAAACTAACTCATTAGGTATACATGCCATACATCAACATCTACGTAAATAATATGGTGATAGTTACGGGGCTCGAATACGCAATTTTAGGCATCCATCAATTCACACGCCCACTCGTGTATTTACTCAGCCACCGAAGCGGCAGTCACTCATTCAATAACCATAATATGTAATTTATTTTTCGGTTACATACATATATGTCTTGTAAAAAAGTATGCAATTATTATTTTCTATGTACAATAATAAATTGTTTGACTCACGTGAGTTCAATTTCAATGCGTTAATAATTCAATTTATTTATGCGATTAAATTTATGTGCAATAGGAATATATATTTTAATTTATAAATAATAGAAATAACAAAAAAATATCAATAAAATTTACAAAAAAAAGTGAGGATTACATGTCGACTTTAAAGGGGGAAAACGGCGCAGCCCAAATTTTTTTTTTAAGCAAGCATAAAAATAGTATATTTAATGATTTTGAGATAAAACCGCAATAGTCTTGACGAGCACGAAAACTTATAGCGGTGCTTTATTCACCCTGTCTAATGGTGATAAATTATTTTTAAAAATTCAATAAAATTGATGTGGCAGTGGGAAATCCTTTTTGATGGTCGCAAATTTCATAAGCCATCGTTTTTTCAATCTTAAAAGCTAAATTTAGATACTAATTTAGCATTTACAGCCTATCCTTTTGACAGAGCGTATTAAAAGTTGTAAATATTGTGATTATATTATAAAAGTTACTTTGAAAAAACTTAGTTACGTCCTTGTTCTTTTCTACAGTTAAAAAGTTGACGAAGAAAATATCCATTGCATATTTTTTTCATTTCAGTATTCAATATGTATACAATATATAATATAGGATCTAATTTAGCATTTACTGTGTTCATTATTTACGCTAAAAAAACGATCTGTCTGATTGACAGTCTTGCTTCAGAGCCCCTGAAATATAATATACAAGTAGGCCGTCGAAACCAGAAAAACAATAAATTTTGATGACCGGCGATTGAAAAGATGAAACTAAATAAAAAATGGTCCCACGCATTTGTAGCACTGAATAGGCAAACACTGAAGAGATTCGTGACTTTGAATAAATCGGAAATTACTCATCCACATTATGGGCAGTATTGAACGGTCTCCCAAAATATATCTTTGTTAATTATTATCTGGTCCGGTTTCCGTGGGTGTTTTTGTGTAATCTTTATTATGGCATCCGTGAACTTGTAGTTTTTAAACACACACAACAGTATAATAAATAATCGCGATTGTGCTCATTGGAAATGTATGTCAAATTATACATATTTGGATATTTTTATGATGACACGGTCAATGGGGTAATTATTCAAATGCGGATCCAATTTTTCCAGCAAAAGTTTTTTGTGAATTCAACGTTAAAATCACTTTGATTCGTATAAATAATAATAGTTATAATCATATAACAATAAGTAATAATACAACAGTAATCAGTGATATGCACAGTTAAATTATCCCTAGGCTTATTCATTAGCACCTTAATTTATTGAGCTTAAGAAAAAATTTACGGCATTCTTTAAGATTTTTTCGTTTGTTTATTAGATATAATTTAGCGCATGCCACTGAGTGCATTCTCCAATTCCATGATGCCTCTTACCAATTGAAAATATAACCAGTTAATACATAACGTCAGAATTAACGTGTATATGAATGGTTTGACAAATGATGGTACATGATAAAATAAGAGATATTCAAAATTCTATTAAACTATTTTAATAATACTAATTTAAACGTTATAGGCCATTTAAGTAATAATTCAAGGAATATAAGGAAATACTTCCTAGAAGAAAATATACTAGAATAAGCTACTTAACAGTTTCTTTTGAGATGAAACATATCTTCCATCAAAATGTAGCAAAATGTTAAAATTTGATAATGTTCAGTATTAAATTGGTATATTTATAATATTTATTTTCCGATATCAGACATATTGTTTCTACCTGATATTTTGATAAAATTATTAATTTTGATGGTATTCGTCGACAGCTTACTCGTCATACGTTGCTTCTAACATCACCATTAGTTGTATATTAATGGCAACATATACAACTCTATAAAGTTGTACTAACCATTTTTCATGAGGTCAATAAAATTATTATTTCTACACTACCGTAGTATAAGTATCCGTCTACATAACTCCTTTCATCATTAAAGTAGATCTATTAGGATGAATTTGATGTATTTTTTTTTCTAAGAGACAATAAAGATATGAATTCGACGAGTACATAACCTTAAAAACCGGCTGTAGTCCCTAATTTGAATAATAGTAGATATTTTATACTTACTATAGTTAACTAATATTTATTAATAAATAGTGAGTTTAAAAACTACCAAAACAGCTCTAAAAAAAGTTTATGAAATATATGACGGAATTATTCTAAGGTAAAATGTAACCCACAAAGTATATGTTATATTAAATTAATATTTTACGAGAATTCTTTGCGCGGTCAACAAATTAATTATCCCTAATTCGTTGCGAAACATGTGTGTAGAAAAGCGGTAAGTCGTATCTGGTTAAAATCTCATTTCGATATTGTTTAAAATGCGGAAGACTCGTTTTGTTTCGCAGTCGAAACAGTGTTTTTTTTTTTGCCCAATAAATGCAGGCAACCATGATAATTTATATGCAGCAAAACAAACACACACGCATAGACTGAAACGAAATTTCGTCACAATAATCGCTCTGAAGAAACATTTCTCTTTGTGTTTATCACGTTAATAAATTTCCTCTCAGCACAAATTAGCACGTTCTGTGGCTGGCAGCGATAAATCTTACATGTTTTTTAAGAGACAATTTCAATCAGAAATAGCATCAACATACTATCAATAAGAAATAAAATGTAAAACAAGCGTATTTTTTCTGTGTTCTAATCAATCATTTGCTATAATAAATCGTAAAACATTTAAGAATAAAAAATGACCGATTAAAAAATATATACCAAAAGAAAACAAAATAATGAACATCTTTATTACACGCCCGTTCAGTGGATAAGGAACCATTTAAATCTTATAAGGACATAAGACATACATACTATTTGACAACAAGTATTTCACGCAGGAACGAGAGTTAAGTGAATGGTCATTAACTAATCCTCGAGAAAATATTTTTTTCAAAATTAACTTTCACGTTGTGCACGTCTACGAGCGCTGCCTTATATGGAAAATTATACATATTTATACTGCACAGATTACAAATTTATAAAGAGAAAAAAATGTGGTTCAAAAAAATGATTCTTAGGGAAGACATGTGCCTTAACAAAAAAATCATTAGTATAAATGTGATACGGTTTTTTTCTATAAATTTAGTCAATCTCTCTCTATCGAAATCAAAAATGAAAAACAACTTACATTCAATTTGATCAATCAAATCAAACACATTTTTTAGTAGTAGCTTATTCTCATTTTTAATAGTATTGTCGTCTTTTCATAAAAAGAAAACGTCTATGTATCGATCTTTCATTTAGTTACGTACCTTTTGTGTATTTTTAAGACATTTTAAGTGATATCCGAGTTATGTGAAACAGAAAGATAAATACGTGAAAAATTTCAACGGTATTTTATTTAAGATTTCAAGCATTTCAATTTTGAAGATGCTGTTTATTTGAATAATTTTCTTGAAAAGGTGTGTTTAAAAAAATTCTTCGATCAAAATACCAGACTAAAACAAAATCTAAATAAATATTTACAATTACAAAAACGTTTGCCCGTGACGACTCTTGGTGGAGTCGACTTTTGCATCAGATGCCAATGTCTTTATGATTCGATTTTGACAGATGAAATATCTTCCGTGTAAATAAACTGTATCGAACAATAAGATCAATCAAACTTGGATTCTTTAGAGGGAAACTCAATAACGGTCTTTTATCTTCAACCTCAATCGATCCATACACAGAATCTGAATAAGCTTAGTCACTGGAGTACTTATTAAAATACACCGAATATTATATTATTTGACGATTAAAATGCCTCGCAACAATATTATATTTACTTCACATATATACCAAACAATCATTCATTCACAATCTTTTTAACCATATCCCCCCTGAATGTCGAGTATATAGATTTTTTCAATGCAACAATTTATCTCACCAGATTTTTCTCACGAAATTCGGTTGTCAGCCAATCATTCAACTCATTTGGGAATACAGTCTCGTATTTTTTTTAAATCGTAATAAAGCTGCGGTATTCGAATAGGGATTTACAGTGCTGTAGCGTGCCCCCTTAAAAACTCGGCAACTGAAGTGACAAATTATCACACCTCACAGAAAAGGGTCATTACTATAGTAACATATTATTCATATGATTTAATTTACAGCATTACGTTCTTTCGCCCTCTTATTTAAAAAAAATGTATAATGAACAATTATTACTGAATTATTTATGCATAATTATCCAAGTCTCGCAGTATTAAATTGTACACGAATTAAATTTATTTTTAGGGACACAAAATATCAATTCGAAATGTCAAATACATATATGATGTTAATAAATATATATCATAGATTTTGAATTTGAGCATGAATGAATTTTTGATTGGTCAAAAATAATTACAATTATGTATTCAAACCGTTATATGTAATCATCACCCATGTCTTTATTGCGATAAATAATTGTCAGTAGAAAACATTTCTCCGTCAAATGAATGAAAGAATTCAAAAAGTCGCGGATGACCCAAGGCGAAATATGCATATCTACGTGAGTCATTTTGTATGTTATTGAAGAGCATGGGAGGCTGCTCGGAGACCTGGCGATAAGTGTTACAAGAAGAGCGTGACATCAGCGAAGGCACGTCTAAACATTGAGGCACTGTATTCTATATACAAAAGCCTCTTTATTAAATGTTAGTAGGGTTACCACCGCAACAAATTTCTGCATTTTTTATGAACGATATCGTACTGTAAAAGAAGAATATAAACATGAATTGATTTAAAAAATATATATCTATATTTTCCTGCAAATTATTATTAAATAACAATAAAATGCACATACATGTAATGTTGCTAGGGTTTTAATATAAATTTCATCTAAGTCATAATAGAATATCGTTCTTCAAAATATTGTTTTATTTTTAACTTGCCTTGAGGTAAGTCTTAGTTTTAGGTATTAATGTAGTAATGGATTTGATAAAAAAAACTTATAAAATTGATGGTTTTCTATATGTTCCTTGTTTCCAATTCCAAACAAACAACCCTCCATCAAAATCAGAAAGAGTGATCAAACCTTCATCGATCAATAAATCATTACGACTTAGAAAGCTTGGTAGAATTTAAGCTCATTTTTTTAAAACAGTGAATTATCGATAATAGTATGAGTTAAATATAAATATTTGGAGTAGTATAAATAATTTAAATTTATTGTAATATATCATCAACGTGACAAATCATTTAAAAACTATTGTTGGCTGTAAAAGTTTCATCGTGTGCATGACCTTTCTTGATATACACATTTGCTTAGAGCAGCAGTTTCAAACCTGGGAGACGTGGAATTTCGCCAAGAGAGACCCAAGAATTTGAAAAAGATCGCGCCCATAATATTATTATACATATGTATTGAAAAATAAAAAGTGGGGAGACACGATTTTTTTTTTTTTTGGGAGGCGTATTGGCAAAAAGTTGGCTCGGAGGTCAAGAAAGACATTCTCATGTGACTATCTACATATAAAAGTTTACCGATTAAAATTAATTTTAATTTTATTATTATTTTTTTGATAACCCTGATTAAAAGCTCCTTGACATTCGAATGCGAAATTTCTAATATGGCCGTATTGAATGGCCAAGCCTCACAAAATGCTTGTCTCATTTTTTCGCTACGTTTTTTATGCGCTTCAAAGAACGAAAGCCGATTTACCCATCCGAACAAGAAATTCTACGCTACAATATATAACATTATCAATAAAAACGTTATTTATATAAACAATATATCGATGTTTTCAAATTGTTATTAAATGCTTTTTGATCTTCTCGTCACGTCCGTGTAGTTTGAAAATAGGCATAAAGCAACGTTATAATAGAAGACTAAAATACGTCTGTTAAATTCACAATACTATTATTTTCAGTTCATAATAATAATGGAGAGACAAAAACTAGCAAACTATGTGAGAAAATGTCGTCTTATATAACAGAACAAACAGATTCATAGGATTTACGGTAAATATAACAAGCACACAGTTGATTTTGTATGGATATAGCAAATCAATTTTTAATTTATTTCTTCACACGTAATGAAGTTTGTAGAGAAATACCACGGATGTATATAAAAATATTATATTACGTTTTGGCGGAATAAAAACATAAGTTTTTTATACCCACTTACAAAATAAAATTGAAATTGTAATAAATTTAATACAGCGACCGACAGCGAAGAAGTAAATGGCTGTAATAAAATACTGTAAAAACTTATTTTATTATTATATTATTATTTTATTATTCTTAATAATCATTCATTAGATGAAGTTATTGAAGAATTATCGTCGAGTAGCACTTTAATTGTTAACAAGAATGATTAGAGAATAAAATATAAATCTGAGTTATACGGGCTGTAGGAAGATGACAACGCAGCTTACTAGATTAAAATTGAGAGAGCTGTTGACAATGTCATGCAGTCTGTGTGGCTGAATAAGAACCGAAGAATAAATTTATGCTCATTGAGGATTCACTGGTTGGATGGAGTCATTGACAACTGTCCTCTAAAAGCTCTTTGCAGCTTTCGAAACTATACTACGCTCATATCAACGACTATTTGGTATTTATATAATTTAGCATTACATTTTGTATATACAACATTTATGCATAAACATAGTGATGGGTTTTTGAACATAGTATTTATTAGCATTGTTCAAAAGAGTATTATTAATCACTGATGCTAAAATCGTAAGGCTATTAATATTTGAAGTTGTTTCTTAATTAATCATTGTATTAACATATTTATTAGTCATTTACTTATCATATTGACTCGTGTCTGGAGTTCAAATCGGTATGAAAATCATGGGAATTATGGGCGATTTACAAGCGCGTGATTGTCATTCAAATCATAGTGTTAGCTTACATCTTCAGTTACACATCCATCGACTAGAGTAGCAGTTGCCAAACTTTTCGGCATAGAAATTTGTAACGAAGCACTGATTATTTGTAATAATTATATAGATAACAAGTATGATGAATAACAATAGTATTGGTGATAGAAGGTATTTGAAAGTATTGAAGCAAAATCTCTTATATCGAACATAGTTTGAGGACGTCTGTAATGAATTAAGCCGCATCCTAATAACAAGTGATAGGATTTTTATCCTATGACTTTCAACGTACACTAAATAGTTTAATACTATCTTGTCTTCAATAAAAGAATTATTGTTTTCGCTCTGGTTATCTTTCAATTGAACCCGATTTTTGAGCGTTTTTGCGATACTAAAAAAATTAGTTGTTCTAAAATACCAATCTCGTTGAAAATTGCCGCGCATGTCCATTATTTTTTAGTCACACACGGACAGTCATATTATAAGACCGAATAAAAAAATAAACTATTAAACTCGATTTCACCATAGCATAAAACATATTATAGACATTACAGTACACTTAAATATGTCTGTTGTTCATAATATTATTTCATAAAGACTTCAAATTATACGTTATTTGCGGAGATCAAAATACAGAAGTAAAATAAAAAAATGGAAAATATTCCGTGCAATAAACACAAGCAGTATGTGAGTAAGATATTCTTAAATATCCGCCAAACACTTGGAAATTATTACTTCACACAAAAAATAAATGGGCTTAAATGTATCCTGTCGGACGTTGTCTGCGTCAATATGATATTATAACTAGAAACTAACATCAAAAACAATTATCATAATGTTAACCGATTCTTTGTTTAGTACATATCAAATATATTAGACGATGTTTTCCCTTTCTTTGGCCATTTTCACTCATTCACCAGAGTTGCTTCGGTAGCCTAGTTGGGAAAAGCACGCGACTTAGATTGCTCGGTATCGGAGTTCCCGTAACTGTGTGAAATTCAACGTGTTTTGTATCCCTTTAAAGGCATGAGTACCGATTCTCGAGAAAAATGAACCATCGAGATAAAGCTCTACGGTATGAGGATCTATGTATCGAATGTACCGTATCTCCCACCAATAGTAGCATGGCTAAGATGAATTAAATTAATCTAATGGATAGTATCTGACGGTTGTATAATACAATTTAGAAGAACAAGCTGAAGCTCTTCCGAAGCAACGACCTGACTTATAAAAGTGAAATATTTTATCCATTTTTAACTGCTCCTCCTCGATTTTTCCGTTTTAAGAATCAGACTTCATTAGATAATTGTTCTGAATATTTCGGAATCTTTATGGCTGAAATTGCAGCCCTGTAGCGAGGATTTTAAAAATTATTCTTCCATCAAGGTGTGACAATTATTGATTTTAGTCAGCATATAAACTACGCACATCTATACCAACTCGGAAGAGAATCTATTATTGAGATAATTTTCACGTTTATTACGTTTCAGTATACTATTCATAATAAATTTAGAGACGTAGCAAGTTAGAGTCATGTCGCAGTTGGTACATTTTTATGCCGGATTCATACAAAAATATGAATTCTTGTTTGTGTATATATGAATGATTATCATTTTTATACGACGAAGTAATAAATGGAGATTAAATCCAGTGTAATAGTAAAGCGTAAAGGATACACCATTCTTACTTTGTCCACTAATTTGATTTTGAGACTATATTTAATATTAAGCTGCGGTAGAAATGCGCTGTATACTGCATTCTCTTCGATAAATCCTTTCACATATTGTTGGCATGATTGCCTTGACTTGTCGGAGGAATGCAAAACAAAGTTGACTTTAAGAACTTGCTGAAGCCATATTAGGCATAAAACCTTTGCATGACCGCATAAAGTGTAACAACTCGAAACGACACAAGTGACAGTAGCACAATAGAGATAAGTTATTACAGTAATTAATAACTTTTGATATACAACTCATTTCAAATCACATTTATACCACATAAAACCAAATTTATTTCAAATCTTCACCTCATTATTTTACTTATTATATTATTATTATATTTACTTCACACTACGGATTTGTACCGTTCAACATTTTCAGGCCACATTTTCAACAATGTCGAGGATAATAATATTACTAATGCTACTTGCATATTATCAACAAACCACCACAAACATTTTATGTTTAGAGTTAACAACATTACATAAAACTTAGTCGATCTTCAATACTATCAGGTCAATTATTAATATAAATAATAACTTCCATATATGTCTATATCATAAATTACGCCAGTTTACATAGAAAAAAACTATGCTTATAAATAGCGGTATTTAGGTACTCTTCAATCAAGAATGACAGATGCTGAATGAAGTTATAATAGATTAAGCACAATATGTATGTTATTATTTCTAATTAAATAAATTGAGCTTTAAGCTAGTTCTATCGATAACCTTCCGTTGGCATCATTTATAAAGAGAACAGGATTTTTTTATATCTTAATGGCAGATCGGAATCGGCATTGAAAGTGTTAATCAATTGAATAAAACATATGTTTATAACGGTTGAATAAGTATATTGAGTTATACTTATACATGTTGTTTTAATATATTTAAATCGATGTAATTAATAATCTTATAAACCTAATTTACTCAATTTATAAACAACAATTTCATTTTTTTTAATCAACGATAAAATACTATTCTTAAGTCTGTTTAGATCCTAAAAAAAAAGTATTATTTTAAGTAATTACCCAAAAAATTTATCAAAATACTACTTCAGACAAATTACAAGAACGTATATTAAAATGTGTATGATATATTCATAGAAGAAAATGCTAAGACGATTCTGTAATGGATATCTTCCAGCATTACAGAGATCAATCACGATCGCTAATCAGAAACAATCATGAGCCGTTCGTTGCAGTGCGCGTCCAGTGACGTAGATATCTCAGCCTATGTTTAATTTTAAGTATATTTTTTTTAATAACCCAATTCATCGAACGATCAAAATTAATATTATCAAATAATAACAAATATTACCTCGTCCCTTTTTAATATTTTTAGATGTATAATAGTTCGTTTTCAAAAATAATTTACGTTTGGTCACCGTTTAGCTCCATATATATGATTTTATAGAAGATTTAATTTTATGCATATCAGATTCGCAATTTAATAGGCAAAATCTAAAAGTTGTGTTGATTAATATTCATTATTATTAAGTTCTTTGCGCTGTTTTGAATGAAATTATTTTTTTTAGATATTATTGACAAATAATGACACATTTTCAAATGTTAAAAAATTGATACAAACAAATGTTAATTTGTATGCTTGACAAAATAAAAAATAAAAGTAAATCTGCGGAAAATACTAGTATATCAATTGTATAACAATATTTACAATGGCGACGATTTCATTATTTAAAAGCATCACAAATGACTCTTTGTACATTTAATTCACCATTAATTGTTCTTTTTATGCAGGTAATCCAATTTAATATCACGTACCTTCATTGTTATGAATGAAAACAATGCGTAAAATATAAATTGTCAAAAATTCATACATGTACATCATTAACAAAAACTTCTGGCTTCTGTGATACTAGTCATATATTAAATAAAAACATATTATTAATAGATAAATTGATTGATATTTTTTATAATTCATAATATCTATAACTAAGTATGATATTTCAAACGCATACATTCCTGTGACGCCAATGATTCGGCAGGATGGTTGAGTGCATTGGTCATGGATGCATTTAGTCTATTTCTGAAAATTGGATTTAAAGTGGACGGGGTCAAAGCTCTGAGATTTATAACAAAAGGTCCAGCGCGCGCAGTCATGAATAAATTTAGACACGTGTGGAAGGACCATTTTATTTTTATTGTTTTCACTTTTATTCGGCTTTAGAACAATTAATACACCTGTACTGAAATATTATCTCCGCCCAGTTATCTTACAGTATTTTTGGAATACGAGAACTGCTTCGTTGTCATATTCGTATAATACAACAATTACCACTAGTACGAAACACGTGTTCTACCATAGCCACTCATGATTATTTATATCGATGACCAAAGTTTAAAGGATATAAATAAAATATGTATTTAACAAATGTCATCAACATGTATTTACATATATTTAATAACTTGTATCTATTTCCTCGAAAGAGGACTACACATACATTGAAATAAGTCAATATATAGTTTTTTTAGCGTATGTTAATTGTCCGGGATGTCATGTTTCAAAATCTAAGCAAATCTATTAACTTGATAATTAATTATGAATTCATTTTTAAAGTGTATAACTTAAACAATCTTTTATGGAACGGTAATCTACGTTTATATTGTATGTTGTAAGTATGGTGGTTTGGAAAAGTATCTAGAAGTATGCACATAGTGATAAGAGAGAGACTTTTCCACGCGAGAAGAAAACGTTCAAAAGATTTAGCAACTGTATATTTACCCAGTTGCGTAAATTAACAGAAATTCAGATAACATCTAAATGCATTTGTCTTTAGCTTTTTTTGTTGAAAATGTGCAATCATTAGAAAACGACGCCGGAAGAAGTTTCGGGTCGCCAAAAAAATGAGTTTTCTACGTTTTCATCACTGGCCCAAAAATAAAGCGTTGACTTCAAATCATTTAAATTCGGTCATAATATTGAATGCATCATCGCCTATGACAATAAAGAAAGATAATAAATTTTATTCATTCTTAATTTACAATCACAAATAGGCCAAAATATTTACGAATAAATTGACATGGTGAACTTTTCTAATGAAAGTTAATTGAGAATTTCCACTGCGACAATTTCAATCGAATTATCTTCAATTAAGGCTACGTTTTGTTTGCATAATAATACACGTATTTGAATCACAAAATAAATATCATCATATATTATTAATAAATGTGTGTACTCACTCTTGTGTTGAAAATGTAATTGACGGTTCAGTATATAATATTAGTATTAATAGTTTTTATTTCTCTCCCAGTATGAAATGACAGAACTATTTTTCAGTTTCACTAGAATTATTTGTTTAATTATCGCGGCTTTCATAAACGAGGTTTTTGTATCACTCAGATGAATCTTCACGCGGCATGCATTTGTACACCGATTACGCACAGATTTATATTGTTTACTTTAGTTAAAATAAAACACTCAAAAGATAACAAGCGAAATAATTACAGTCCACTAACGAAACAATATGTGTCCTTATTAAATATCCTGTCTAATAAATCAAAGTGTCATGTATAACGCTAGTCCAAGACAAATAGTTTCAATCATACGGTGTGTTCATGTTATAAAAAAGTAGTTTTAAAAGTGCATGCGATTTGTATGCATGCACCCAGACGCACAGAAGACAAAACCCGAACGACTGACAGCAGGGCAACACAAACTCTGTGTCTGTCAGACTCAGAGAATGTAATTTGACCTGAAAAATTGTAAACGCAGATGAAAAAGTTTTTTTTAAATATTATTCGACGCACTCTATCGGCGCATCGCTCAATCTTTTTAATGCATTTTGTTATAACAATAAAACGGTGTGCGTCTTGGCTAAAGGTAATGTTTTGAGATGTCACATTATTTTCTCGGAAAAGTTCGAATAAACTTTCAACATCGTAATTATTATTTATTATGCTGGCGATAGTTTGGTAGTATTCCTGCTTATAAAAAAGATAAATTTCAAGCAAACCGTAACAAAATAGTTAAAATTTGCAATCATAAAGTTATTATATTATAGAAATAACCTTCATCTCAAAAAAAAATATAATCACATAAGCTTAAGATTCAACCACAAAATAATATGCAATAAAAATGTACATACAAGTGTTCAATTCAATCGATTGTTTTTCTAATTTCGTTCGCAGCTCGTTTTTCAATCGTTTTTGAATGAATGACAAAAAACTCAACATCCACCAATAATTCGATTGTATAACGGTTTCAAAAAGTTTGCTGATATCAATGATTCGAAGCATTTTTGATATCATCGATAAAATAATTTAGAAATGAATTATTATCAGTAAATTTATGTACCCAAAAACACGTAGACACAAGACCCATCCACACGTACAAAATTAATCAAAAACAAAAAGAAATAATATACAATGATCAATGCTTATAATCCTATATTTTGATTGTTAAAAAACTGATCCAAATGTAATAAAACAAAAAAAACGGTATCATTGAATGATGAGATATAAATTTATAAAGATGAAACATTAAATATTTTCTACATAATTGGATTTTAATGTTTTATTTGATAAATTATAAAAATAATACAGATTGGTTCCCTAGTATTTATTATTTAATCTAATTAATTTTTATAAATTTGAAGATTGAATACAGATAATGCATTGGCTTTTCTTCTATAAAATTCTCTGTTTATTATTCTATAAGTATTAGTATTTTAACCACATATCTGCTTCGAATGAAAAGGTTATAAGAATCGCCACAATGTGAAGACGTAGCCTGCTTCTCTTGGAGATTAGTTGTGAGCCAATCGTTTTTTTAATGTGAAAAAAATCCTTACGTAGGTACGGGACTTGTGACCTCCAACATAGATGCGCGTAGGGTTACCAATCAGCTATCGAATGAATGTATCTAATATTAGACATGCATATACCCAGATATTTAATCATCTTAAAATAAAAGCAGTACATTTCCCACGTCATTTATTTACATTGGCTATATATTAGAGTCAAATTTTAAGATTAAATTCATCTTTTTTTTATTCTTGAAGCTACAACCCTGAAAATTACGAAGCCAATCGTCCAAGTTCTTAATCGGGAAATGTGTCTTGATAAAATTTAATAATAAAGAATTCTCTCGTTGAGTGTTGTTTTGTTTTTTCTTCTGGCTTACCTCTTACGTGAACATGTGGCAAGATAATTTATAATAATAAGTTCTTGCTGTGGAAATATATGAGTATGTGTATACTGAGTGTATAGAGCACATTGGAGATATCTGCAAAGGGTTGAAAAACTTAGTTTGGGCGTCTTAGGCAGATGTCGCATTGGTCCGTACTCACTGCGCGGGTGAAAGAAGGGTAACCAAAGGTAGAATTCGAAATTCAAATCGTTATGGTGATTTCTTTTGTGGAATCTATTATGTATGATATTTGATCAGTCACACGCTATTCAAATTCTAGGGAAAATTTCCAAGCATTCTTTTTTTAAATATATTTGCCATATCCTCATACCTACGACTAAGTATGCAGTACTTCTTGAATTTCTGTTTATAATGAATCAAATTATTTTTTTCTAACTGATTGTAGTATCTCGAAAAACAATGAAAGAGCTTTTTATGACAACAGCTTCATCGATCCTGATCGAATAATCCTAAGCGTGAGAACGTACACTGTTTAATGGTTCGGTGAAAACTACTATCGCAAACCACAACAAACAAAAAAATAACTGCTGTATATAGCATGATATATTATGTATATACGGTGTTTTAATTAATCGATAAAAACTTATCTGGACCTATTATTTTTTTGCGAGGGTTAATTGTCAACCGATCATACATACTCGTACTTTAATTAGCTTAATATATAATATGTAAATAACTGTAGCAAGGCAATTAGTCTCAACATTTTGTTTATCACTCTTTCATTATTAGATTTTCTTGACCATATCCACATCTAATACGAAGAATTTGGAGCTCCAGAATGTCAATAATCATCTCGATATTACGAGAATTAGCTGTCAGCCTATCACTCAACTAATCCGGAATCAATCCTGGAGTTTATACGCAGCTATATGTTGCGCTCATCAACTTGTAACATTCTAAATAACATTTTGACAAAAAAATATCAATTACGGTTATATAATATTTTGAGACCTAAGCAAATATCTCTTTTTGAAAATAAAAATTTCTTAAATCATGTATGAGGAAAACGTTTTGAAAATTAGTTCATGATTATAGGATTCATAAATATAATACATTCCAATATTTTTATTGATATATTTTATAAGAGAACATAAAATTATTTCAATATCGAGACCGATTTCGTAGATTAAGACATTTTCCATTGATTTCAACGCTTAAATTGAAAAACTTGTGTTATTATTTCTATGCATTGACTTTCTGGCACAGAATTTCAGTAAATAAACTAATTGTTATCATAAACAATGTGGACAATAGATATACGAGGCTATTCAAATGGCCATTTTCTCTTTTCTTTTCGCGATAGTGTTTTGTGTTCCAGACAATCAAATCAATCTCGCATCTCTAGGCGTCGACTCGATGCGAGATAAGGCTTTCCTTCTAACCATCCGAAACAATGGATATCCCATTTTGAACGTTACCCCCAAAAGAGTCCGACCTTGGTTTGGTCCCACGGCGCCTGGGAATCGATAACTTTGTCACGAGCCAAGCGAGATTTGCAACGTCCACTGCAGTCACTGCTACTTCCTGTTTCCTACACACACTTACCACGCTTCCCATACGATATACCAGGAGCGCATTTAGGACATATTTGTACTCTACTGCCAGGAATTACACAGTTTTGTTTTAATATACAAACCAAGAGTGCTATTCATCGATGAATAATTCGGTTCCATTACTATAAAAAATGCTTGATACTCTAACGGTTGACAATAGACAAATTCATTCTTCGATTAATAAGTATTTTCACTACAGTGAAAAATATTTAAATGTTTTAATTTTCTGTGCATACACATCCATACAAATACGATTATGAATAGATACATTGTAAAATAAGGGAACGTATCTACGTAGATGCGTGTTTTTTAGGAACTCATATCACAATTTAACAAAATCAAATAAAACTTTCGGGGTAATTTATAAATATAATTATCATTAGGATCACAGCTTAAATTGTGTCCTTAACTTCCCAACGAATTCTTTCTATATAATAATATAATATAAATAATAAATATATAATATAATAATTTAGACATAACTGTATTCGAATTGTTTAATGAAAGCTAAATTCTGTACTTTTTTCAATACATTATAGTTAATCTAATCTAACTCATGAAATAAATATTTAACATCATTACCAAATCTAGGTACAGAATCCCAAATATAGGGCAACGGGCACAGCATCAGTTTTATCTAGATTTAGCATCATCTGTCAATTGACCTCTAAATTGTAGTATCTTCAAGAATGATACAGTTCTGCCGGTGAGCTTAGCGATCCTTTTTCCTGGTGGTAAATTCATTTTAGTATGACTTTTTGTGTAAAAAATAATCTGCGAGTTTTTGGTGTCATAAATTCGAACAAATACAAATTATATGCAGATGGGACTTAACGAGTTTTCTTGAATAATCCAAATGTACACATACAAGATATTAAAAATTAATAGTTTGAACTAGGAAAAGAAATAAATTTGATTTCAATTTTTACATTGCATAAGATCAATAAGACTAATAAAATCTTCCTCTTTTTTAACAATTTTATTTAATATTTTAGTTAGATATGATATTTTTCATCCTTGATGCGTATCTGTATCATCCACCATTCGGTATTCCCCATTCACCCACTGCTCGCCTTACAATACCGTAGGTAGGTATAACACATAAAACAACGCTATCCATATAACAATATTACCGGATAAAGTTACGCAACGCTGGAGATAAAAGAGACGAAAAATATTCCATGTATTTTTACGTTGATAAAATTATTATTCATCATAAAAGTTGCCATTCGTCGGCAAAAAGTTTTCCCTTAATTTATAAATTAAATTAAAACTGTATTAGGAACGACAAAAATATTATCTTATTAATTTCGATAAAAAAATTCACTATGACAAAAAATATTTTGAAAACCAGAAACAAATATTCACTGGAAAGGGATATTATCGGATTTTTGACGACTTTCGGGTTGGTTAAAGATACAATACAGTCAGAATCAAGATATTGAGAGAAATATCTATGGAAATAGATATTATTATCATTTGATTTACTTCAAAATAATAACCAATATCAAAAATTCTTACTTTTCAATCGATACAAAATAGACATAAGAGTTTTTATCAAAAGTACTTATAAATTGAAGGATTTTCTAATAAAACTGATTGTCTCTTCAGGAATTACGGTCCCATGACAACTGCGCACATGGCAGTTGCTCACATGACAATTACTCACATGACAAGTGCTCACATGACAAATGCACA